>JAUMHM010030959.1:0-16135 GCA_032362435.1 Melikaiella ostensackeni
TTAACTCATCAGGCACTTGACTTAGTCCGTGGCTGATGATGACGCACCGGGGTTTCCGAGACAAAGTTAAATATAATGATAATAATAATAATACGCTTAGGCCTCTTTTCTAAAATTCTTTACAATTATCATCAACAGGCCTTTTTTGTTTTACTTATAAATCAAATTTAAAAGTGAGTAATTTTCAGCTTGACTGTACACTCGGGTGGTCCGAGAACTTTCAAGTTTCGAAATTCCGAACTGTTTATGCACCAATGCATTCCTATGGCCAAAATAATATAGCATTGTTTTTTTGTTGAAATTTTAATTAATATTTAGAGATGGCGGAGAGTTGCCAGAGTTTAGTATTTTTAAATCTAAAGTCAAGCACGTCTTTGCAATTTTTTCTTGTGGAGACTAATGTTAATCCCACTCTTTTAACTAATGTTAATCCCACTCTTTTATAGCTTTGTGGTCTGAAGCCTTTAAAATATTTATAGCTATACTAAGCTTTCTACCTGGTATAGGCATGATACCAAGTACGAGCAAGCTAACCTTTTCCTTATTATCAATCTATAAATTCTATATTTTTTCAGTATCTGCTCGTGATAAAATGAGCTTCCGTTTAGTTTAAATTTCAAATGAGAAAATTGTATACATGTAATCTATATCTAGGTCTCTGAAAAGTGTCACAATGTCATTATTCAACATTAAATTACAGCTTTGAATATAAAGTTTTTTGAATGTACATTTTTGGGAAATTATTTTCAACGTGTTATAAAAAAGCTTGAGAATATCAGAATATCTTGTGGATATCAGTGTCCATTCATAGGAATGCATTAGTGCACAAACATTTCAAAAATTCGAAACTTGACCATTTTTAGTCCACCCTACTGTACACATATAATATCCTTGATATTGTTTTTGAAACATTGAAATATGAACTGCAAATTAAAATATTGAAAATGCGACTGTTATGAATTGGAAGCAATCAGAATCAGAACTTCAAAAGTAGACACAATTTTACAATAAAACATTCAAAATTATACAATTTCAAAGCAGAAGATCCATCAAAACTAAATAAATTAGAATCAAAAGCCTCAAAAGTTATACGATCTTCATATGAGAACTGAAAATGCAGAAGATTTACGATATAAAAAAAAATTCACTGTTACTTTCACCGTTCAAAATTCAGGAATTTCAAGTTATAAATCTTTATAAATTAATTATTTTAAGAAACATTCAAAAGTGAATGATTTCAAATTTCTATCATTCAAAATTGAATATATATGAAAAGCTGAACAGTTAACGATTACCAACTTCATTTAAAACTGGACAATTTTTAAATTAGAATTGCGAAGATCAAAAAATTTTTGTACTGAAACCTTTAAGACTCAATTTATTTTGATTCAAATCGTTTGAAATTTATATTCGTCAAATCTATTTGATCGTATTTGTTAAATTGTTTTTCAGCTCTTTCGACGTCGATGATAATTTTATCAATTTTTAATCAAAAATACGGATTTATCAACGAAAAAGAACCCGCGACTTCGGGAAACGTAGGGAATTCAGAGCGCAAAAAACTATTTAAATGGGAGAATAGTTTCGAAAGACGTTATTTGAAATATCATGCGGCAAATAATTGCACCGGACATCAAAGGAATGCAATTTTTAACTAAGATTCTCATTTTAATAATCTTGATTAGTTCTAACAGAAGATTTCGTTTTATCATCCGTAAACTATAAATCTATTATAACAGCTCAATTGACTAATCAAATCTAAAAAATATTTTTACGTCATTAAGACAAGATGGAAATTTTTGATTAAGACATTAAATACAATTTTCTGTGAAAAAAGGAAAGCCTTTTATTCCGCTGGAATCCAATTTTGTTTGCCGGATCAGTCGTCGGGCAAACGAAAGGTCCTGGGATCGAATCCCAGCGGAATTGAAAGGCGTTCCTTTTTTCACAGAAAATTTTATTTAATGTTTCATATCAAAGGAATAAGTCATACGTTTAGATACGGATGGATTACGATGAACGGATATTCTTTCGATTTGCGCAAATTTAAGTAATTTACAATCTCCGAGACTTGAAAAAAAGAGATTAAAATAATTTAAAAAAATCTGCACATTCTCATTGCACGCTATGCGAGCGGCTCGATTTACTCGCAAGTTTGAGCGCGCCTAAGGTGTCCGTCTGTCGGATCTCGTGTTTCGCGCTCGAGAATATATTTACGTCACGCTTCGCGCTCGGACTTTGCACTTTCCCCACGTTTATGCACAGACCTTTTAAAATTAAAGGTCAAACCATTATTAACTGTAATTTGGTGATTTTGAATTTCCTCTTGTTAATGCTCCTTCGGCTTTGACGAATACATTTTCATCACGTGTCTCGTGCTCGCACTCGAATGAAGTATATCCAAAATTCAAAATTTTCTACATTGCAAAATAAAATACAAATATTAAAATATGGTTTTCGTATTTTGTATAAATCTTCACTCGCAGTAACCCCAAAAAATTTATACGAAAATTTTTTTTAGATAATGAAATAATTTTCCTTTTTACCTTTTTTTGGTTTTATTTGGTTTGGATAGACAATAGAGTTTTTTATTATTGATAAAATTTTTCTCCATTAAAAAAACCATGCGCCTTATTGAAAAATGGTATCAAGCGAATTTGTAGAGATTTTTGAGATGAACGATTTGACTTTTTAAATGTTTTTCATATTTCGTGCTGTATGCCTCAAAATGTGAAATTTAGATTTTGCATTAACATTCTTGATGTGTAAAAAGATCGCTGGTCAAAGAAGGCTCGTTAACGAACTTGACCTTTCTTTTTGGGCCTTGAAAAGTGATGCTTAAGTACAATCCAATCTCATGATTCCTTCAAAAACTATCGTGCCGGCTTATATCCTGAGGGTGATTAGCGACCACCTCCGTAACAGGGAGCTGAGCTGCGAGACCACGGAGGGCAAACGGCGGAGGAAAGTCACTGTGGGGATAGCACAGAGCTCCGCACATGGACCTGACTTGTGGAATATAATGTATGACGGAGTACTGCGCATTGAGCTCCCAGAATGGGCCAAACTGATTGTATTTGCTGACGATCCTGCGGCGGTCGAATCAGTCAGGGCTAGATAACCATGGACCGTTAGGTACCGCAGAGTTCAGGTCGACGAAAAGCTGAGCTCTAAGAGCGTACGCACTCAAAAGGTCGCACTGGTAGTGACGGGAGTGGCTCCCATTGACCTCCTCGCAAGAGAAAGGAAGAGAAGCTACGAGCGTGGTCGCCTGGAGGATGATCAAACAATGATCCATGCACAGGAGAAGGCACGTACCCAGCAGGAATGACAGCAGGGGTGGACCGAAGGAACCAAAGACAGGCGGACAGCCAAGCTCATCAGCGAGGTTGCTCCGTGGGTCGGAAGGAACCAAGGGACCTCCCCTTGGTTCCTTCCGACCTTACCCATCTTCTTACTGGCCATGGACATTTCAATGCCTACCTACAAAAGTAAGGCAGAAAAAGTAGCACCTTTTGTGACTACTGCCCTACGAAGGAGAATGATGTAGAGCACAATCTTTACACAATCTTCTTTTTCTTCTTCTTGAATATTACTGGTAACTTGCCGTGCATTTGATCATCCACAGATTGGAAATAACTAGATATGAGCTAGTAAAAGAAGTAGACTGTAGACCCTTAAGGAAGTAGACTGTACGTGGTGTGGCTATTAAATAAATGGTCAGATTTTTTTGCTACTTGCTTGGGGCCTCGGCAACAACAAACATTCAAAATAGAAGAAATCCAGAAATTAGAAAATCGACGACAATTAAAAATTGCCGAATAATAAAATTCCCGGCAGTTTATAAAATTACCGAATCTGAAACTTCCCGACATTATAAAATATCCGACTCTACAAATTGCCGATTCAGGGAAATTACACGGTTCTTTTTCAAGGATCGAGGTGCTGATTTTTATCTACGGTTCTTTCACTAGAATCGAGGTTTTTATCTTACCTAGGGTTCTTTCACAAGGATCGAGGTTCTAAGTCTTTTCATCTACTATCCTACGGTTCTTTCACAGGGATCAAAGTTCTAAATTCTCCTAAGACTACTTTCCTCCGGTTTCTTTATAAGGATTGAGTTTCTTTATTTTACGCCGGTTCTTTTCTAAGATTAAGGTTCTTTCCCCTCCTTCACTACAAAACTGAATCATAGTTTTCCTCACTTTTCAAGCGGGTAAACTAAAAATGAAAATCGCTATATTGAAGTTATCTCTAAGTGTAGATGGGGCAGGCTTAGAAAAGACCGAGTCTTCACAAGAGGGTTGAGCAACGCCGAAGGGCGTTTGAAAAACAACGAAATGCTCTACCCGGAGTACAGGTAATTGTTCCATCGAGACAAAAAAGAAAGCGGATCCACCCGGCCAAATGGGGGCGTGTTCATCTGGTTTCTCTCAAATCTACAGAGAAGGGAATTCTATGGGCCAAACGAGAAGTTCCGCAGGCACCGAACCCTACGTTTTCAGAGAGTCTTGATCGTGTTCAGGAATATGATCTAACTCGCCCGGGATATAACGGTAGTCCCCTCAAGGCTCTTCATCCTAGACCTTACCAACCGTCGGGTCCTACATGCCGAGCTCAGAAGCTTCACTCAACTGTTTCTCGGTTCCGGCCAACCTTACGACGGGCCCTCAACAAATTCGGAGAACCAGGGAGGCATGTCGAATTTTTTGTCTCTCCACCTGATCGTACAATCCTCTCAGGTCTTTGAACTCTCCGACCTTTGAAGCCTTTCTCTGGAACAGGAGCTTTGTTTAACTGAAGAGGTTCTTCAGACCGCCGAGACGTCGGCCCCACCGGAAGGAGCCCGTTCGCCAAACCCGATTGCCTTGGCCGACGAGGTGATTGGGAACACTGAGAAGGCTTACCTCTTAAGAAACCCGTTCGTTAATCCTGATTACCTTGATTGAGGAGGTGATTGGGACCACCGAGAAGACTTCCCTCTCGAAAAAACTCTCGAAAAAAAAAGATCTATGGTAAATCTGTTTTTAGAAAACAAAAGGAGAAACGTTCTCGACCTACAACAGAGACTGAGTTAACCTCTCATAAAGATAAACCGTCCACCAAAAAACGAAAAGAGAATCGTACTCACGCCAGGAGGGGACGTCATTACGTGGGGTCAGCATATGGAACTCAGGAGTTTCCGGCCGACCCGGTTTCTCGTTAAAAAACCCCAGCTACCTCCGCGTTGGTCTCCCAGAAAGCAGCGGGCCCTAAGGGTAGTTTTCGGCCATCAAGAGAAACGACTTCCCGTATCACCACAGCGGAGGGTACCAGACCTTGGACGTTTAAACTCTCCCAGGAGCCCAAAGTGGCTCCAATCAATCGTTGTATGACCCCTTTTTAGTTTTTCAAAAACAATGCGCACTCTGGCTTTATATGCGAAGCTAGCGCCGACACCACCAATTTTTGCTTTTGCGCTGAGTTCACATGAAGCTAGCACCACCATTCCTGTAACTTCAAAACCGTTCATTTAATCAAATCTGGGTCTTTTTATAAATTGAGGTCTCATTTTGGTCTCTCGATCTATGGTAGGTTTAATCACACAGGCCTTCTAGTTTTTTTTTAAACAATGCGCAGTCTGGTTTTATATGTGAAGCTGGCACCGCCACACTTATAATTCCGAAAGCACTGCTGGAATCAATCCCGGTTCCATACCGACGATAACGAAAATTCTGTCTCTCTTTACGTATTTTTTTCGGTGTAAGTGATCCTTACAATGAAATTCAATTATTCTCCATTGTATTTAGTATCCCATTGTTCTCATTCATACACATATCTATCAATGATCAAATCTGCCAATGTTGATCTCACTTTTAATACATTATACTAGACTATTATACGCGCGCGCATGCGCACGCGAACATTATTGTGACTATTATTTTAATAATTATTTTATCTTTTTCTAATGATATTATATATGTATATATATGTTTTTCTAATAATATATAAATAATGTAATAAATGAAATAATTTTATTTATTAATTTTATAAAACGTTACATATTTTTGTTCTTAGTTAATGGCTAATTATTCACATTATTTTTAAAGAGTATTATATATAAATGAAATTTAAAAAATTATTATTAATAATGTTTAGATGTTTTCATGATTTTTCATTCTGTTGAAGCCTTTTAATAGCCATAATTCCAATTTCTGTAAAAGAAAAAAGTATATATATATATATATTTGATTAAATAGTTCAATATAATTCATTTTATATTTTTTACCGCTATTTTGAGCGGTCATCCAAAGGTTGTTTATGATTTTTCTGGCGTTTTTGTACATTTGTCCATTATTTTAATAGACTTCTTTCCATTTATCTTCTATATATTTTCCCTTCCATTAACAGGGGAATAAAATACTTTTCCTGAAATTCAATATTTTAAATATAATTGTTAAAATTTATTTTTATTTAATTATTTGAATAAAAAATTCATATTTTTAATTATTTAAAAATTACCGTCAGGTGCTCCTGTCAACATTCTTTCACACAGTTTCACGTCCTCTCTCAATTTAAAATCATCTTTTTGATCAAAATGATTTATTTTAACTTCTAATTTGTATTCATCATCTGTGATGAATCCTATTGTCCATGCATTGTTTGATGATTGTTTTACAGACCCTCCTCTGCAATTTGTGGTTATGTATCCTTGTACAGTTGTAATCATATTCAAATGATTTAAAAATTATACATATAAATCTTAAAGTAAATTATATAATTCATTTTATTTAAAATAATATTCCTCATTTGTCCTCATCAATTGTAATTTTGCTATGAATATATTATTAATTTTTACTAATAATTGAAATATACAAAACTGAAATTAAAAAGTTATATAAAAATATCAATTGAAAATTATTTGAATGTTTGATTTAAAATTTAAAATTATTCCTTTTTATGTTGTGAATTTCGAATTTAAGTTTATTTAAGTTTTGAATTTAAGTATAACGAATGGTCATTTTATGTATGTTAACTTTTATAATTTATTAAAACAAAACATTTATTATTCAAATTTTATCTGTAAAAAAAAGTTATTTTAAAATTGAATAATTATGCTCAACAATATATTTCTTACTATTTTTTTAATCAAAAAATTTTACATCCGATAATATTCATTTTGTATATTGCCTTATATTTGTTTAATAAATATTTTTAATGATATATTAAAATTTTTTTACAATTTAAAAATTATAATTTATAATAAATAAATTATTCAATTCAAATTTTAATAACTTGATTTGAAACGCTTTAATTTCTATATTTTTTAGTTGTAAAAATATTTGATTTTGAACAAAATATATGAATTTGTATTGAAGCATTTCAATATTCGATTAAAATTATGAATGTCAAATTAATAATATTCAGATAAATTTACGTCACGAATTTAAGATAACATCTTGATATAACGCGCTTGAATGTACATATTCAAATTAGTGTCATAAATATTAATCCATAACTTAATTTAAAACGCTTTGATTTCTGTAATTTTTAGTTATAAAAATATTTAATTTGGAACAAAATATATAAATTTATATTGAAGCACTTGAATATTCCATTAAAATTATGAATGTCAAATTAATAATATTCTGATATATTGACGTAATGAATTTTAAAAATTATTAAAAATATTTTTTTTCACTTTAGAATGTAATTCCTTAAATTTTTTCCGACTTTTAGTTGAATGTTTAATAAATTGAATCATGTGGAATTCAACAGTACCATAATGACTTTAAAGAACATAATAATACGATATAAAATCTAACGTAAACTTATTAATTTATTTATTTTCTTATAAAAACTGTTTTTATAAAATCTCATATTTTAATGAAAGTTCTAGATTAATGAAATCCAACTAATATTAAAATTAACATCAAATTAATGAAAATTAAATGAAAATTTTATTCTACTTCTTTTAATTTCTTTCAATTTTTATTTTCATTTATGACTATTAAAATAATTTTATATTACTTTAGATTGTATTCAATTGATAGTGAATATTGTAAAATTTAGATTCAGGAAAATTCACTCAATATTATAAATGGTGGTCGTGGGGGTCCAAAAAAAAAATTATTATTTATATATATAATATATTTTACCTTAAATACAAACGATTTACATCACCATACTTATTAATAACGCATCAGAATACATTCAAAAATCATTAATATATATATTCTGTACTTTTATGTTATGCATTTTAATATTGTGAAAAAATTTTTGTACCATGACATTTGTATGTGCTTTTATTTCATTTTTGTGAATCGGTGAATTAAAATACATAGTTATTGAATTATTGAACATTATAACTTTTTAATTTCGAAATTATAATTTTTTCCGATACTTAATTCACTCATACCTACATGAGAATGCATATGAGCAATTCTATGTCAAATCTTTTGAAGAATTTAAGGTATTGCTATTAATATTGATGGGAATTTTAGTACCGTTCTCTTACTTGTTCGAAGAAGAACCATAAAATAATTTTTGATGGTATCAAAAAACTTAGTATATATTCAAAATTTGAAATGTTTGTCGTTCTTCTCTTAAACTTTCATAATGTTTGTGATTCTAATGATATAATTGCGATTTTTTTCTGATTATTCGTAATAGGGTGTAATTTAAAAAAAATGTGTTTTGACCAAAAAAATTTTTAATAACTTCTTTGATTTCTCAAAAATTAACTTTTAAACTGAATTACTGAAAGAAACCACTTTTTATATTTTTCATTTTTCTATAGTAGATAGCTTACAATGTCCTCTACAAGCCCTGTAAATACCAAATTGTATTTTTATTATTTTTTTTTCAATAACTAAAAACGTACGCCAAAACGATGCATACGATGTGGAAAACCATGTAAACAATGAACGAATAATATAAGAATAGTATAATCGTATGCATGAACTTCATAGTTTGGACTCTCCGTTGTCTAAAATTACGTAATGACGAAAATGTACATTGAAAATTCTGAAAAAGCATAACATGAGTTGTGAGATAGTCAGTATTGTCCGAAAACTGCGTTACGTGATTTATAATTTATGGATGGCCCCTAATGATAAAGTAGAACACCTGTGATTAAATCATAACCACTGAAAATTGAATGAAATACATTTTACATATAGCAACAAAGTAAATCACATCTTACGTTTTTTAAACAGAAAAACGTTTTACGTATTACACCAATATGGTCAGCAAATTGCGTTACGTATTTTATGGATGACCTCTAATGATAAAGTAGAACATCTATGTTTGAATAACAAATATTAAAAAATCAATTAAATACATTTTACATTTAAACAGAAAAACATGTTACATATTACGACAAAATTGTTAGAAAATTGCGTTAAGTAATTTATGGATTACCCCTAATGATAATGAGGTAGAACATGTAAAAATTACTGAAAAACATTTTGAATATAATGACAAAGTCAATCACAACTTACCAAAATTAAATGTGAAATATTGTTACGTGTTAACAAAGTTAATCACAACTTACCTAAATAAATGTAAAATATTGTTACGTATTATGCATAGTAATAATTTATTTAAAAATATTATTCTATTACGCATAATAATCATTCATTTGAAAAAATTAATCATTTTACTTAATTATCCGCGATCGATGAACGAGATCGATTAATGTTGATTATTCAATTGTATTTAATATATCTGGATGGTTACAGCTGTGATTGAAAGTAATAGTAAAAATATATGAATCGAAATAATTATCGGCGATCGATGAAATTAGAAATCTACTTTTTTTGTTCTATTAATTTTAAGCTTTAGAAAGAGGTCACCCTATGACTCACAAAATGGCAACTATCATGATTACTCCCAATGGAAGTTACGTGTTTTTATATAAAGGATTTTTATCAGTTGATAGACTTCGAGGCCTCATCCTCATCAATTTTTTTCTAGATTATATTTTTCAGTACAGAACACTGAGTTGTTGAAAGTATTTTTCTAAGTAAGCTAGAAAAAAATAATTTAAAAACACACAAAAATGACTATTTGAAAAATATAATTTCCTGCTTTTGTTTCCTCAGAATTTTAAATTTGTTTTTAATGTATTTTTATCACTATTTTATTATTTGATTTAAACTTCAACAATTTTGTTAAATAGTTATTCTTTTTGGTAGCAAATTCAACTATTTAGTTGAAGATTAACATTTTTGTTGAAAGTTTATAATTTCGGGTTGAAAATTCAACTGTCCTATAGAAAATTCGTCTTTTTGGCTTAGAAATTCAATAATATGGTTGAAATTTTTTTTTTTCAAGACTGACTTGGTTTGAAAAATAATCGCTTTTGGTAAAATTTTTACCTTTTTTGTTCAAAATGCAATTGCTTGGCTGAAAATTAATATATTTTAATTGTTTTTGATTTATAATTAAAATATTTTCTGGTTGAATTGTCAACTATCACATTTTTGTTGAGAATTCATCTTTTTGGTTGGAAATTCATGACTTTTGTTAAAAAGTCATCCATTTTGTTCAAAAAATTCGTCTTTTTGGGTTGAAAATTCAACAACTTGGTTGAAATTGTTTTTCCTTCTTGACTGAAAAAACATTTCTGTTTGAAAATTCGTTTTTTTTTTGGTTTGAAAAATAATCTCCTTTGGTAAAATTTTAATCTTTTTTGTTCAAAATGCAATTGCTTGGCTGAAAATTAATGTATTTTAATTGTTTTTAATTTAATATTGAAGTCTTTTCTGGTTGAATTATCAACTATTACGTTTTTGTTGAGAATTCATCTCTTTGGTTGAAAATTCGACTACTTGGCTAAAAGTTGAACTACTTTGTTGAATATTCATTTTTTTTGTGAAGATTCATCATTTTCATTGGTTAAAAATTAACTTTCTCGTCGAAAAATCAACTGTTCGGTTAAATTTTTTTTCTTGGCAAAATAATCTTTCATTGCTGAATACTCAACAATTTTGTTAAAAAGTCATCTTTTTTGTTTAGATATTCAACTGTTTTGCTAGAAATTCGTCTTTTTTGGTTGAAAAATCAACTACTTGGTTGAAAGTTGAACAATTTTATCAAAAATTCATTGTTTTTTTATTCAAGATTCATCTCTTTGGTTGAAAATTTAACTATTGTGTTGAAAATTCGTTTCATTTTGGGCTGAAAATTTAAATTTTCAGTTGAAAATTCAACTATCTGGTTGAAAATATGGTTGAAAAATCGTTTTTCTTTTTTGGTAGAAAGTTAATCTTCATGGTTGAGAAATCACCCTTTTTGGTTAAAAATTAATGTGTTTTGGTTAATAAATCAACTACTTGATTGACAGTTGAACCACATGGTTATATGTTCATTATTTTTGTTCAAGATTCATCTCTTTGATTGACAATTTAACTATTGTATTGAAAATTCATTTTATTTTGGGTTGAAAATTTTTTTTTTCGTTGAAAATTCAACTATTTTGTTGAAGATTCATGTATTTCATTGATAATTAATTATATTGTAGAAAATTATTCTTCTTGGTTAAAAAATCTTCTTTACCATCGAAAATTTAATCATTTGATTGGATGTTGAATTCTTTTGTTAAGAATTCGTTTCATTTTTGGTTGCAAACTAATTTTTTCAATCGACAATTCAACTATTACGTTTTTGGTTAAAAATTATCCTTTTTAGTGCATGTTTCTTTGTGAATTCATCTTTTTTGGTTGAAAAATCAACTACTTGGTTGAAACTTGAACTTTTTTGTTAAACATTCATTTTTTTGGTTCAAGATTCATCTCTTTGATTGACAATTTAACTATTGTGTTGCAAATGTATTTCGTTTCAGGTTGAAAATTTATCTTTTTTGATTGAAAATTCAACTATCTGGTTGAAAATTGATACTTTTTGTCTGAAAATTCAACTATTTACATGAAAATTCATGTATTGGTTGAAAAATCGTCTTTTTTGGTAGTAAGTTAATCCTCTTGGTTCAAAATTCGTCTTTTTTGGTTGAAAGTGCAGCCTTTTGGTTGAACAATAATTTGTTTTGTTTATGGGTTCATTTCTCAGGCTTGAAATTCAAATATTCCATTTTTGGTTGAAAGCTTATGGCTTTTATTTGAAATTTCAACTATTTGGTTAAAAATTCACGTATTTTGTTGAAAATTCATCTAGTGGATTGAAAATTCACCTTTTATGGTAAAAAATTCATCTTTCTTGGTTGAAAACTAATTTTTATGTTGAAAATTTAACTGGTTGAATATTTTTTAAACTCAAAATTTAACAATTGCATTTTTGTTTGAAAACTCATCTTTTTTAATCGAGAATTCAACTATTTGGTTGAAAATTCATCTTTCTTGACTGTCAATTAACTTTATTGTTGAAAATTCATCTATTCCGGTTTAAGAGTGAACTGTTTTCTAAAACATTCGACGGTAGAAAATTAATCTTCTTTGTTGAAAATTCATCTATTTGGTTGAGGTTTGAACTATTTTGTACAAAATTCGTCTTTCTTCGTTGTATTCAACTGATTGAAAATTGTTTTTTTTTCTGTTGAAAAGTAATTTCTTAAATTAAAAATTTAATTATTCCATTTTTGGTTGAAAACTTAGGGGTTTTAGTTGAAAATTCAACTATTCGGTTAAAAATTCATGTATTTTGTTGAAAATCAGTCTTTTCGATTGAAAATTCACCTTTTATGGTAGAAAATTCATATTTCTAGGCTGAAAATGAACTTTTTTTCAAAAATTTAACTTTGCTGGTTCAATATTCAAGTGTCTTCTAATAAATTCGTCATTTTTGTTTGGAAATTCAAATATTTGGTTTAAAATGCAAGTATTTTTGGTTGAATTTTAATCTCTTCTGTTAAAAAATTCATCCTTTTGGATTGAAAATTCAACTTTCATGGTAGAAAAGTCGTTTTTCTTGGTTGAAAATTCATCTTCCTTGATTGAAAATGAACTTTTTTGTTGGAAATTTAACTGCCTCCGAAAAAATTCGTCTTTTCGTTTCGAAAATTTAACTATTTAGTTGTGAGTGCAACTGTTTGGTTCCGAGCTACTTTATTTTTATTGAAATTTCGGCTTTTTCGGTTGAAAATTTATCATTTTGGGTTGCGAATTTATCTCTCTTTGTAGAAAAAATTTTTTGGTCATGTAGGCATATTGATAACTAGTCAAAAATAGCCAAAATTTGATAACGTAGTTTATGGACGCCCCCTCGAAGTATTATAACAGATAAATATCAATTCAAACTTCCCGCCTTGAATTACTTACTCGCCTTTTCCTTCCTTACCGACGCCAGGTAATAAAACACTCAGAGTTTCAAAGCCCGCATTTAAGTTACAGGAAATCTCACTTGGAGATAAACTTGACACATTTCGCCCATCTGAATAATAATTTTGTTCAGTTTTATCGCAGTTCCTCTCGTGTTAGACCGTTCTTTATTTCTATTTGGATTTTCCCCGAAAAATTATAGAATTTGTGACCTAGGAGTTTTTATTTAATTCCACGAAAATGCTTTGATAAATCACTTAATCATCATCAGGCGATGCGTAAATCAGTGAGTTCTAAGTAATTATTTGTACCGTTATTTCAATCACTCAGTTTCCATTAAATTCCGATGCTTCCAAAATTCCTTGTTTTTTCCCATAATTTCCCAAAATTTCTAGATTTATTGATCAGTTCTTAGGCTAAGTAGAAAATGAATTTATATTATATAAAAACATTTTTCTTTCAATTCAATTATCCGAATAAGAAAAATTGTTAACTCTGTTTATTTTGATTTTCGTAGAAGCATTTCTTTAGTCCGAGAAAAAATCAATTTTCTGAATAAACAAGTGGCCTTTCTAGGTGGCATATTTCAAAAATTAGATTGATTGTTTAAGTAAAAAAGGAACCGAAAATGTAAAAATGAGTAATGACAAATTTTAGAAAAGATTTTTTAAATTATTGCTCAACTTTGGATTGTTTATTTTATTTTAGAAATCCAAAAAGGTCAGAACAAAAAGTGGATAATATTATCAGCTTGGCAATTTTCTATTCTCTTCTACCGTTTAATCAGGGAAGTAATAGTCGTTATTTATTATTCATTATTCGTTATTCGTATTTTGAGCTTATGTAATGAATAATGATTAGGAAATCAAATCGATTGAATGTTTAATTAGATGCATTGGCAAGTGTTTTAATTCTATATTCAATACACTATTTAAATAGAATTTTTTTTTATTATAGGAAGGAAAAGTAATAATAATAGAGATTTATATATTAAAATAAAATGTAATATAATGAAAAAATAATAGTTAAAAAATATAATAAAAAGTTAATTAAAACAGGTTGGTCGCAGGATCGGTGACCGGGAATTTTACAAATTTAAAAAAAAATGTATCCAATCACTCGAAATATCACAAATTTCATATCACATGATAACTTTTTTTTTGAATGTCAAGTTCAATTTTTAACTTTTCATTTATGAAATCATTCAGTTTACAATGCGTAATTCTTAAATCTTTTGATTAAAAAATTTTTTATTTAAGGTCTTCATTTTTAAGCATACATTGAAATTTAAAGAATTTAAAAATGCAGTTTTGAGGTCTTAAACAATTAAAAATTAAAAGCGTTTGAAATTGAATTTTTTGATAAAAAACGTTTTAATTAGATCAACTGTAAGTATGAATTAATTAATGACTATTAAAATTGTACTGCAGTTCGTGTATTAAAAATTGAATAATAATTGATTTTTCAAGACGATTCTGAATCTGTTCATAATTTAAAAATGTGCAGATTTTTACATTAAAAATTGAATTGTTTCAATTCGAAAGCCTTAGTAGTTGAACAAATGTAAACGTCCGGTTGAAACTTTATCAAATATTTTCAGTTTCAAAATAAATTCATATTAATAGATTGATAATTAAACGCTTTTATTAAATTTCAAATCCCATTCAAATATTGTTTCAGTCTAAAATATTCCATTTTTAACCCATTCAATTCGAAATTATTTAATTGAAAAAGAAACTTTTTAATATATAGCAATATTTGCCTGTTCGTTTAAAATGAATTTATAATTTGAATATTCGAAACTAAAGAATTTGAAACTGAATTGTTTGAAACAGAAAGCCTGAATCGTTGAAAATTCAGAGTGCTAAATTTAAACTTTGAACTTTACAATTTTAATTGCTCCATTTTATACATAAACATTCTCATAAATTAAGTATACAAAACTAAACAATTTAAAACTGAATTATTTGTAATAGAAAGCTTTGAATCATTACAATTTCAGAATGCCAAATTTAAATTTTGAACGTTACAATTTAAATTTCTCCATTCTCTTAATTTTTATTTTATAAGCGAAATAAGTAGAATTTTGATGTTGGAATAACCATTGAACAATTATCGATTTAAAACGACTTAAAATCTTTTTTAAATAACTAGGAATTTAAAAAGTGTTCAATTTATAACAAATTTATTGATTCATTCTTCAACTTAGAGCATTGAAAGTGTTTGCGTGGATTTATATTTTTCAACCAGAAATCTTTAAACTGTTTAATTCATAAATGTATAAAATAAAAAATTTTGCAGTTTAACGGAATTGAATTTACAATATTGTTTAATTTGAAAAGTGTCGAAAGCTTTCACTTTATATGTGTAAATTATTGAGCGTATGAACGAAAAAGATTGTAATCTTCAATTTTAAAAGTTTAAAATTCCAAAGAGTTCCACTTTGAGTGCTTTAATTTGCAGTTCAGTTTTAATTACTGCAAATGAGAAACTGTTCAACTTCAAGAGTTCGAAATTTTAAATTTCAATGACCGTGAAAAATTTTTGCAAACCGGGAAAAAACCGAGAATCTTTTTATTCGATTAAAACGGCCACTCTGCAAAAGTTTGTGTTTTTTTTGGTGCTTTAAATTGAAACGCTTTTAATTTTGGAATGTTTTTCATTTCAAATTTGGACGGTTTTAATAAATTAATGCTTTCAAATTTCGACGCTATGAAATTTTAACGCTTTTGATGCTGTACGCTTCCAAGTTTTTGAGTTTTTAAATTTGACCCTTTGCAAAATCAAACGTTTCCGATTTTAAACTTTTTAAATTATGGACGCATTAAAACTAGTGACCTTTTGCATGCTTGAGTGGGGGGGGGGGGGGGGGGGGGGGG
>JAUMHM010030970.1:0-35220 GCA_032362435.1 Melikaiella ostensackeni
AATAACCGTATTAAAAATATTGTAATAGTCGACCTTGTTATTTTCAGCTTGTAACTCATTATAATTAGCAGTTTCTATATTCTTTTGGTGCAAAAGGTTATTGCGAATTCCGATCACTGAACTATGTTTTGTATCTTGAAGTTTAATTAGTCCTTTTTTATTCTTAAATTTTTCCACATTTTGATTTCAAGCATTGTAATAAACAATACCTGCCTAATAGTTTTTTTTGAAAATGAATTAAAGTGAAACAAATTTGAAGTCTTTAAGAAAGTTTCTCAACTGGAATTTTTTTGTTTTGCGAAATATTTTTATGGCTCCCCGTGGCAATATTACGTTCTTAAGTTTGTTTAAATCTATTCTTCTATGTATTTCTGAATGAACTTTTCCCTGTTCTGATGAGAGAAAGCCTTCGTACCGCTTTGCCGATTCTCTATCTGAAGCTAGAAATTGAGCAATTTTTTGCCTGACTGTGCACTTAGAACATCCTCAAAGATGATATAAATTCAGGTGAAACATCTATACTGTGGATAATTCAACCTACAGTGGATAATCATTAATTCTAAGTGCAAATAGACGTGAAATAATTAATTTTCAATTTAATTTATCAAGGCATATTGTGTCAAAACTATTTATTAACTTAAATTAATTCTGTACATACATCAGTATTTGTATATAATGATTGTCCACTGTAGGAAGTTTCTCCTATTTTATACTTACCAATAGAATTGAGAATGAAGACTAAGGTCAAGACCAGAGTATGAAGGTTCCTCGTTTTTTATAAATAATGGAAAAACTGATTAACGCAGAATTTCAAGAGCAGCGTGAGTAATGAATATTCTGTTTTTCATTTCACCTTGAGAGACTCAGATAACTTATGCTTGAACTAAGCTTAGATTGAAAGGGACTGATCAATAATTCAATTTAAACTTTAACCGTCATATTGGTTCTGCTGTTTTTTTTTTTTTTGTAATTCATTCCACTTGAATCCATTAAAATGCATTATCTATCCTTATCCATTAGCATCTGCCTTACTAGATTTTGTAATTTTGTCTTCATATTGATAATCAGAAATCTTCAAAACTCCTAAACTCGAAGTTCGTGAAATTTGACAAAGATTTTTAATTGTTCACCATCACTTTAGACCCTCCATATTGGGTCTTGTAATTTTGCCTTGAGATTTACAATAAAAAATTATAAAAACTCCTAAACACGAAGTTTCATGAAATTTAAACAAAAGCTTTATTATTTACAGCCGCCATATTGGATCCGGCATATTGAATTTTGTAGTTTCGACTTCAGAATCATAATAACAAATTCAGAAATCTCCTTAATACGATGTTTCATGAAATTCGAAAAAAATCCTAATTGTCAACTACCATATTGGATCTGCCATATCGAGAAATTTTTTATGCTCATTTCGTAATTTTGGCTTCAAATTCACAATAGGAAATTTAAAAAAAAACTGCAGAGCACGAAAATTCATTAATTTAAAAAAAATTGAAATTTCAAATCGCCATATTTGATCCGCTACATTGGTTTTCATAATTTTAAAGTCAGATTCATAATCAGAAATCTTTAAAAATCCAAAATACGAAGTTTCATAAAACTTGAACGGCCTCGAATTCAAGCTATCAGGAATAGTGATGTTTTTCATATTCAAAACGTGATATTCTACGATTTAGAATTTTAGTTTGATTTTATGTAATTCGTGTTTATATATTGCAAGGCATATAAAATGCATATAAAATGCATATAAAATTATCACTATTCTTCTTTTGCAAGAAAAATAAAATAAGCAATAAAATCATTATTCTATTATTTTCTTGACATATAAAATAATTACACCTAAGAATACTCAAATCTCGTATTTCTACGACTTCGAATCTCCCTTCTCTTCAGCGTCTCATTTACAAATCCCAACCATTCTTTCTTCGGTCTACCTCTGGGTAGGACAATCACCTTCCTCCAATCATTTGAAACTTCACTGTCCTCAGCACGCATATTCAAAAATTCGCTCAGCCACACAAAAAAAATATCCGCGACCGTTCTTAAGCATTATAGCGTTAATACTATCCACACCAGCGGCCTTATTATCCTTTAGTTTCTTAATTGACGCGCCGGGTGCAAAAAGGAGGTATAGATTTATTTTGCTGAAGTGGGGATGCCCCTGTGCACTTGAACTTTTTAATGTTTGAAAAAAAAACTGATAGGAAGTATGTATTCTCATATTTTGCGGTTAATGAGACTATCGAAAGTTTACAATATTTATTCAAACAAATGTTAACAATTTTTTTCTAAGACGATGCATAATTCGTCAAGAAACAGCTTTCATTGTTTCGGTAGTAGAGCGGATTTTGAGCAAGCGAAAACTTTCAGTGAGAAAGTTGTTCAGGAAGGTTCGAAGAAGTTTTCTGGGAAGTTTGAGCTCAATTGAAATAGTAGTTTTCACAAAACCTCTATTGAAAATTCGATTTCCAGCACCTGTAGAGCGGGGCGAAACAAGGTGTTCCAACTCTCGGGTTGAAACATCTTGTTTCGGCCCTCTCCACAGGTACTGGAAATCGTATTTCCACTAGAGTACTCGTGAAAAATAATATGTATTACACGGAATAGAACACAGCGTTTTCAACTCGTGTGATGGCTGCCCTTGCTTCGCTCGGCAGCAAACTTTGCACTCGTTGAAAAGGCTGTGTTTCATCCCTTGTAATGCAACATACTATTACAAATTGTTGATGTTTTAATTTTACGGCGCAATCGATTTTTTTCCGCGTGGTCGGTAAGCAGCTACACCAGTAAATCTTCAACATATTACACGATATATACAAGTTGTTCTATAAAATTATTCTAATACCTATTGAAACTGCTATAATATAAATGTAGTAAAGGTTTCCAAATGAAAAATGGAAAACAATTTGGAACCTATGAAAGGTTGGAAACGAATGGAGCGTGGAAGTTTGTGGGAAAATTTTTTTCTTAAAAGCAGCAGAAACTTGGTATGTAACAGTGAATAATTCAATTTATTCTTCCTTAGAATACGTACTATGAGAAAGAATGGACATGTCTTGTAAATAATATTGAAATATACTTTTAAGTATTGCATTGATATTGATGATGATATTATTAAATAGATACAAGACTATTTTGTACAAATAAATATGAGTCATAGAGAAAAATTTTAATTTGATCGATAATCTTTTTTTTTGTTCAACTCTTCAGCATACCGCTTTTTACAAAACTGAAAAAAAGGAATAATATGGTGCGACTTTACAAAATGTTCTCAGAAATTATCACAGAAGCGCTGCATAACACGGAAGGTTGCATCAGTCCAAATGATATTGTCAAAACTTACATTTTCCGTTAAAAAAAAATTTGTTGTTTTTACATTAAGAATATTTTTACGACATAGAATTCGCACAGAGAAAGAAAAAAACTGGAATGTTATAAATTGAAGTATATTATAAATATATATTAGTTCTAAAAATCAACGGTGTTCAAAATATTGGAATGTCATTTCACAATAAGGCACAAGCCAATTTTTTTAATATTTCAGGACAGGAAGTATATTCCGAGTTGTTCCCATAAAATTATTCCAAGCAGAGAACAAAAAACCCAATCAGCTCTGTTGTAAACAGATCGGCCTGGCGTATCGGCCGGGCCGTAGTCTACAAGGGAGAGACTCGATCGAGCTGGAAAATTGAAAAATCAACGGCTCTTAACTGCCGTTTCAATTGAGCTGAGACTTCCCAGAAGAATTCTTTGAAATATTCTGAACAACTTTCTCGCTGACACTTTTCGCTTCCTCAAAATTTGCTTGGCACCCGAAACGCTGGAAGTGAATTGTGCACGAATTATGCAGCGTCATGGAAAACAATTATTTACGTTTGTTTAAATAAATGTTTTGAACTTTTGCTAACGCCATCGATCACAGAATATAACTATCCCCTTTTCTTACCAGTTTAATTATAATATATGAAACTTTCATGTTATTGATCGCGAGTTGAAATGAAAGTAGGCGAAATATCCCTTACCATATACAGTCTTTCACTTTGTCCGTATTCCATACCATTTCATCATCAGCATTTCTTTTTCTTCTTCCGCTTTGATTTTTTTTTACTCCTTTGACTCATATCTTTGCTTTCCAGTTTCTATCCCTATAATCATTTCCTAGTCTAGATTTCTCCTCATTGCTATCACCTTTTATATTCTGCTTTCTCGATTACGCTTACTTTTTCTCGTTAACGTGGATTTTATCATTCTACCAAGTATCTCCAGTCTTTCTTCCTCAGCCGCAGTACCATTTGTACTTCTGGTTTCTGTAAAGTCTTTATTCTGACTCGTGCCTGCTCCGACTTATTATTTCTTCTTCTCGTCCATCCTTGATCTAGGTTCTTTCTTAAAACTATGAGATAGTAATCTGTTTCATATTTAGAGCCTAGTGATGCCGCTTAACTCCAGAAATGTCAAGGAGGAGGTCGAAGAAAGCATTTCCGAATAACTCGAGGCCTTTTATTTCAAGGCAATTCAAGGGAGACCTTGTTTTGCCTTGGGCTCGTCTCAAGGCTTGAGTTTTCTTCGCAGATGTACATCTTTTCTCCACCGAACCGAGAGCCTTGGAAGAGGAAATAAATGTATGCACTCGTATGATGTAGAGGAAATTATTTTAGCATTTCTGTACAAATTACATACGCTGGAAATCGGAAAAACTTTTAGATTCCGAATATACTTTTTTGATATTGGTAATTGGAAAATTGAGGAAAAAAGATTATCTCGTAATGTGGGCCAGGTAAGTGACAGGAGACCCCTACTGGAAGTGTCAGGTTAGCTAGGATCTAAGGGATTTTCATTGAATGGTAGGCTTTCGCACACCTGCTAGTGGAAACTAAAGCCTTCAAGACAAGTCCAAGATAAGGCCTCGATATTCGAGGCCCAACTATCCCTCTCAATCTCTCTTCCGCTACAACAAAGACAATCATGCTATGGCTTTCGCCTCTGTACCAAGGATACATGTGGATCATTTTATGTCTGTAGCAAGTATTTGTAATAAACAAGCCCTTTTCTAAGCATAGGCTAATCAACTTCTGCCCATTATCATTTGTTTTTGGGTCTCCGAAATGACCAAGTACCCTGTCGATACATTTGCGTTGTCCACCAAACCGGCCATTCATACCTCCAAGTAAAGTTTTTCTTTCCTCAGGATCGTAAGAACCTATAATATCATTCAATGTGACCCAGAAAGTATCTTTCACATCACTACTGTCACCATTTACTGAAGCGCAACATGCTATAATAAATAGCCTTCTGATTCCTACTTTCATTGTGACCCATAGTAATCTAGGAGATACACATTTATACTTTTTGACACGCTGTTTCGCTCTTTCAATCATAATCAGACCTTATCTTCGGCTACAATATGATTCATTATCTACTCCTGACCAATGCGCGAGTCCGGTTTCTACCTTCCTTATCTCACATCCCTTCTTCTTTGTTCACGGTACAAATAAAATATCTAGCTTCCTTACGCGCATCATATTCCGCAATCAGTCTGGACACGCAAGACTCGGAGCAGATATCACCAACCTTTTGGCTCCTCAGGGTGCACGTCTTCTAGAACTTCGTTTTGTTCATGGCAATCAGGATGATCAAATATTGACTAAACTTGGCACGTGCGTGGAAAATTACCTCCATTGCGTATGCTCCACTCCACTGTCCATTCATTGACTTGAATTCTTCTGATGGCATGCCTTTTGTCAACGGAAGTGTCAATTCTATCCGAGGCTGCGTTATTGTTTGTATTTTTTATTATTCAAAGTATACACACAGCTATCAATTTGATGCGAAAAAGTTTTCTGTAAGTATGAAATCATGTTCACACTAAGCAGCTAAATCGTCATAGGGTGGTGTTTCATCTCATAACGTCAGCCCCAGCAAACTTCGGCCATTTGAAGGAAAATATGAAAGCAAAACCAGAACCAAAGGAATTATGATCGGTTTGTGTTGTTTACTAAGGAGGGCACCAGCACCCTGCAGTTTGGTCTTTAAAATGGGGAAAGAAAACATTCATTACTTTACAAGTGTGATAAGAATTCCTAACTTCGAGTACCAGATGAAAAAATAAGTAGTAGAGGAAGAGGAAAGAGGATCGAAGAAAAGGCGAATGCTGGTAATATTATGGAACTCGGGGAAAACGTTCACATATGGACATTGCCTTTTCTCCCTATCCCGTTTCCTCTTTCATCATTTTTTTTTTGTCTTGAGGGATAGTATCTGCGCTTGTCGAAATTAATTTCTTCTTGATTTATAGAGTTGAAAGTTTTTTTTGTAATTTCTGCGAATTTTCAAACTTCCGATGCGCTACGCCAATGGAGCTAAAGATCAGTATTTGTAAGATTCATGCAAAAGTTCTTTGTAATCAGTGTTCTTCCAAGTCACAATACAAGCGGGTGTGAAACTTAACACAAAAATTCCTTATGGCTTGAAGAACGTGTACTCGTAAAAATTTGTATGATTCCCCTTTGGTTTTTCGATATTAATGCAAAATAAAAATTCTGAAAATACGTTGACTATAGCATGATATTGTTGCTCGAGCCAGTCAGAGTCTTATTGCATAGCTGTACAGTCACAGTCATCAATCGTTACTTAAACCCAAATTACTTCCTCTCCTAGGGGTTAAAAGACCTTTTCGTGGTAGAGGGGCATGGAGTCTGGGACGCGTGCCGGCCGCCGACTGCGTGGGACTCCGCTAATTCGGGCTCTTGCCATGTGGTTGGTGGCAACACTCCAGAAAGACGTTCTTGGAACGCCTGGGGCAGGTGCAGGTCTCTGACTGCATGGGACCGCGTTAATTCCGACTCTCGCCATGTGGTTGCGCGTAGCACTCCGGGGGGTTTCTTGGAACGCCCTTACTCTGCGTTATGCAGGGACTGGGTGGCTCTCCGGCCTCGATCCCACTAAGAAGCAACCCGCATTCGTGATTGGTTCCGCGTAGCAGCCCACCGGGAGTGATTCGCCGCCGAATGATACTTTGCTGGCCCGTGACGGGGCGTGGCTGATGTGATCTGGCTCTGCCGAGGTGGTGTCTGCCGTGCGGGATCAGGGATCATCCCTTTCGGGACCCTGATCGGTAGTGCATAGTGAGCACAGAGATTGGAATCTGTGATATGCTACGAAACAATCCAGCACCAGTTCAATCAAGCGTAGATGAGGCATCTGAATTATTCGGGAGCCTTCTTTATAGGCATAAATGCCTAGTAGAAAGCAGGAAGAGTGTCAGCAAGATGCTGGAATCTCACCCCGAACAGAGGAAAATCCTGGGGATCCAGAGACCCCCTTCGGTGTCACTGAATGGTATACTGGTAAGACGATCAAAGGGAGCTAAGAGGCAAGCCTCGAGCACTCCCGAAGACCGGACATCGAAAAAAGGAAAAGGCGATGTGCCGCCCTCTACTTTTCCCGAGGCCGTCGGGAGCCAGTCCTCCAGTGAAGGGGAGAACTGGCATTTGGTAGAGCCCGTGAAGGAAAAAAGGAAGAAGAGAAAGAAGGAAAAAAGAAAAAAAAGCTCGCCGAGAAGGAGGGCGAGAAGAAAAAGCAGCCGAAGAACTTCTCAGCTGCAAGATCCGGCGATGCCATCAGGGTGTGCGCGAAGGACGGTCAGTCATATGCCGACTTCCTGAGGGATATGAAAGCGAAGGTTGACCCCTCGAAGGCAGGTCTTGAGGTTCTGTCCATCAGAAGGACAAGAAGGGAGGAGATCCTTCTGGACCTCAAGAAGAGAGGGGATATACCAGTTCCGAGAGGAACTCAGTAGGTTGAGGGGTAGAAGATAAAGTTTCTACAGCTCAACCTGGGGGGGGGGGGGAGAGGCCCAGAACCTCCTGATGCAGACAGTCAGGGAAAAGGGAGCAGATGTGCTGCTCGTTAGCGAGCAATACAAGAAGCCCGAAAACTCAACCTGGTTCCAGGACGCATCGGGGAGGGCAGGGATCCTTGTGTGCAACCCCGATTCATCTATCGGGGACTATTTGGAGACCGACAAGAGGTTTGTTTCGATAGAGATGGCAGGTGGACTGGAGGGGAATCTTGGTGAGCGAAATGGCCGTCGAATACGATCTGGTTGTAGTAAATCGGGGCCAGGCAAACACTTTCAGACGGGGGATTGCGGGATCAATTTTCGATCTCACGATAACCTCACCCCGGCTAGCGTCAAAGATAAGCGACTGGCGGGTTCTCGAGGAGACAACCTTAAGCGATCACCAGTGCATTGAGTTCAGTATGAAGGAAAGGCGCAAAAAATCAATGGAAAGAGGGTGCGGCAGGAGAAACCGCGCCTCTTGGAACACTTAGCGATTTAGCAGGGACAAACTACAGGATTTTCTCGAGGAAACCAAGCTCACTGATGAGCTTGGTTGGGTTGGTTCCGCGGAGAAAATGAAGGACTCGGTGCGCAAGGAGAAAATGCTTATTCGGAAAACCAGTTCGGCTTCCGAAAAGGCAGGTCGACAGGAGAGGTCGGCGGTAGTGAGGCAGTAGGCAGAGGCGGTAGTGGACATTGCAAAGAAGGCGAGAATGGGAACTGATAAGCGAAAAGGATTCCTCGCGTTGGTCAGCATTGACATACGCAATGCATACAACAGTGCGAGATGGAAGACCTGCATCGAAGCGATGAGACGTAAGAAAGTGCCGACCTACCTGTTGCAAATGATAGACAACTATCTGAGCGACAGATGGGTGGTCTACGAGAGCGACACATGGAGCCTTGAAGGAAAGATGACATGTGGTGTCGCTCGGCGATAGCGGATAAGCCCATTCATCGGGAACGACATGTATGACGATTTTCTGCGCATGGACCTGCCAGCGGGTACGACGATCATCGGCTTTGCGAATGACGCACTTGTTGTGTGTACTGCTGATGATCCGAGGATCCTGGAGTTGAGGATCAATGAGAGTCTAAGGCGAGTGAAGCGCTGGCTGGATGCCAAAGGCCTAGAGATGGCACTGAAAAAGACCGAGGCGCTACTCGTCACGGACGAGAGATCCTTTTACTTACCGAAGATTGTTCTAGGCGAACTCGAAGTCGCGAGGAACAACAGCCTAAAGTTCCTGGGAGTATAGCTGGATAAGAGGTTGAACTTTTGAGAACACCTTAAAATTGCAGTCACCAAAGCCATACAGCATGGGGGTAATCCATCTCGGATCATGCCTAACATTGGCGGACCCAGGGAAGTGAAAAAAAGGCTGGTGGCGAGTGTGCTTCAATCGAAGCTGCTTTACGCAGCTCTGGTGTGTGCTTCGGCCCTAGAGAACTACTCCATCACGCAAATGCTGTCTTCAGCGCAGAGAGGCGTAGCGCTGAGAGTTATCTCAGCCTATCGGACGGCGTCAATGAGCGCAGTGCCGGTCCTGGCAAGAGTACCGCCAATAGATTTATTGGCGCGGGAAAGGCAAGGAGCCTACCTGCTCCGTAAGAAGCTTGTTCGGAACAACAACCAGAAGGTAAGCGCTTGCAAAAAGGTAGCCATCCGAAAGGAGGCAAAACACAGGCTCGATGAGAGATGGCGCGAGGAACCAACAGGGAGATGGAATTACCATCTAATTCCGGAGCTTCCTACCAGGATCGAGAAGCCGCACGGAGAGCTAGGCTTCTATTTGACACAGGCGCTGACGGGGCACGATCATTTCAACGCGTACCTAAGGCGCTTTGAGAGAACTATAAAAGATTTCGCCCTTTCTTCTTCTCCTCAAAAAAAGAGTCTTCTTAACATTCTCATTTAGATACTATATTTTTGCATGGCAATCTTTCAAAACAAGATTCAAAATAGATTTTCTGAATTGATTAGTGGTCTCATTAAATGTCTCTTCGTTTCTTTTGTCATTAAAATTAAAGCAAACTTTCTTGTTGATATCAAGAATATTTTTTGGAAAAGCCCCATGAATTTTCCATTTTATCAAGAAATGTTTCTGTGATGCAGCTGATCTCAGTTTCTAACTGATTGATTAAAAATCTTTGATATTTTCTGCTGGTCCTCCAATAATCTCTATCCCATTACCCCAATTTTCATCAATTTCCTTGAAGTCCATACCACTGAAATATATTCAAGAATGTTTATTTCTTAATATATTTATTTATGGTTACTTTCCTTTGTGTCTTTTGTTGACGAAAATCCAGGTATTGTAATCGTATAATTATTCACTATTGAACACACAAAACAAAACACTTTGTTTCAAATTGTTATTTTCAGTTTTTCTTAAAATTGGAAAAATGTTTGGAAAAACAAAAGCTTTATAACAATAAATTTTTTCTGGAATACGGAGAATGAAACAAAATGTATGCTGTTTGGAGGCACGCCATGTACTAGCTACGAAATGTCTAAACTAATACATCAAGGAAATTCTCATATTTTATGAAAAGCATTTTGGAGATACACTCGAACTACAAGGACAGTTTCGGAAGTTGCTTAGCACTGACCTTGCCCCTAAACCAGATCTCTCGAAACGTAAACAGTCAGGACCGCGTGAACTCACTGAACACTGAAAACGAACTGACACATGTGCTGACAGCTGATGAAATTATTCACTGCGGTACTTCCCCCTTTTATCGCTCCGCTACTAGTGGCGACGCACTGTCTACACTCCCCGCTGCTCCCTGCCCGCTGAGAAACTGCGGGGGCCAGCAGTTCTAGGAAGGCTTAAACTGGATGGAACTATATCAGAGTTCGAGTGTAATTCATCATCCGAAATTCTTAAAAAATCAGTCTACAGTTCTATATTATTGAGGCTATTAAAAAAAATGAAGATTTTTGCTGGAATTCTACTTCTCACATTCTTCGGTCTACTTCACGTTAAACGTAAGTGCAATATAATATTATTATTCATATTTGTTCTAAATATTAATAATAATATTGTAATACATTTACGTTTAACATGAAGCAAACTCACGAATCTAAGAAGCAGAATTGCAGCAAAAATCTTTAATTTAAGCATACAATTTGAATTACACCAAAAACTGATGATGACTTTGAAAGACGATAACTCGGTCGGAAATAAAGCTAGACATTTGAAATTCACAGAACTTATTCTTCAAAATTTCATTATCAATTTGAGCAAAGAAAACTTGAAAAAGCTTTACGGGTTCCCGAGATATGACACGAAATGTCCCAACATAGCTGCGTCTAGTTTTAGTCGGTCGAGATTTTTATGGATTTTTTACCTCAACTATTTGGTTGAAAATTAACTTTTTTGTTGAAAATTCATATTTTTGGGAAAATATTCAACTGTTTTGTAGAAAATTCAATAATTTGGTGGAAAATTAAACTAATTAATTAAAATGTAAACGATTTATTTAAAATTCAACTATTCGATTAAAAATGAATTTTATGGTAGAAAATTCATATTTTTGGGCAAATTCGAATATTTTGTAGATAATTCGTATTTTTTGGCTTCAAAATTTCAACCATTCGGTTAAAAATTAAAGTACTTTCTTAAAAAATAGTGTTTTTTAGTAGAACATTAATCGTCTTGACAGAAAATTCATCTTTCTGGTGAAAAATTTAACTAGTTCGTTGAAAATGCATTGACTTTGGTTAAAAATGCATCATTCAAGTTGAAAATTTAACTATTTGGTTGTATATTAATTCTTTTGTTGAAAATTAATTTTTTTGTTGAAAATTCATATTTTTGGTTAAAAATTCATATTTTCGGATAAAAATTTGACTAATTGGTTGAAAATTCATGTATTTTCTGAAAATTCATTTTCGTAGGTCAAAAACCAGCTCTTTGATAAAAAATTCAATTGTTTTGTTGGAAGTTTCATTATTTTGTTGAAAATTCAACTGTCTTGTTGAAGTCATCTTTTTTGGTCGAAAATTCAAATGCCTTCCAAAAAATTCGTCTTTTTTGCTGGAAAAGTAACATATTCTCAGTTATTCCTTTAATTTAAGACAAAAGTCGTAATTTTCATTTAATTTTAATTAACAATAGCTCATTTTATTCCCTGAAATATTCTTTTTATCATTTTCAATTTTTTGAATATTTTGTTCGAATGATTCAATAGATCAAGAATTCTTCGCATTAAGGACGCCAGCTTTTTTATCATTGTTTGCATTTTTATGCATGAGAAGATAATGAAAATGATTTATATTTTTGTTTGTCACATCTTTTTACATTCTCCTCTCAATGAGAAGGTATTGGTTTTATGTAAAAATAGACTCTCGCGGATTTCATCAAATCTCGACGTTTTTGGACTCACTGATTGAGAAAAAGTGGATTTTAGATTGCGAATGGAGTCTGAGGGATGGATTAAGGAATTTTGCCTTATAAAAAGAATCTTAGGCGGTAGAAAAAGAGTTTTGAATAGTAAAATGGGTTTGAGGGGGTGGGAGAGAGGAATCTGAATTGTAAAATGAGTCTCACGGGGTGGAAAAAAAGATTTTGGATTGTTAAAGAAGTCTGATGAGAGGAAAAAAGACTTTGGACTGTTAAAGAAGGCTGGGTGTCGGAAAAGTGGATATTGATTGTAAAAGGATGGAAGAGGATGGAAAAGGATCCGAGAAATTCTTGGCCTACTGAAACTCGAAGCTGCCACCCTGGGGCATTTTTGGTCATATCTAGGAAATCCGTAAAGATTTTTTAGTTTTATTGTATAAAATTGATAAAGAAGATTTCAAAGATTACTTTCTGTAAATTTTAAATATCTAGCTTTATTTCCGACAGAGTTATGGTCTTTCAAAGTCATCAGTGATTTTTAGTGCAATTCAAATTGTATGCTTGTAAGTAAAGATTTTTGCTGGAATTCTACTTCTCACATTTGTGGGTTTACTTCATATTAAACGTAATTGTAATATGATATTATTATTAATATTTGTTTCAAATATAAGTGGAAGTGTAGTATAACATTATTAATAATATTTAGAACTGAGGCGGTAGAAAAGGGTTTTTGGGTTGTAAAATGGGTTTAAGGGGATGAGAACAGGGGTTTTCAATGGTAAAATAAGCTTGAGGGGGTGAAAAAGTGTATCCTGGATAGTAAAAGGATTCTAAGGGAACAAAAAGAGTGATTTTGTATTGTAAAAGGAGTTTGAGGGCATGGAAAATTGGATTTTGGATTCCAAAAGAAGTCTAAGGAAATAAAGAAGGGCATTTTTGATTTTAAAAGGAGTCTAAGGGGATACAAACGGAGATTTCGGCTTAAAGAATCCTAAAAGGATGCTGAGGGGATGAAAAAAGGGATTTTCAATTGTAAAAGGAGTCTGAGGGAATTGAAAAGGGATTTTGGATTGCAAAAGCCAACAAGAAGTCTGAGGGGATGAAAAGGGGATTCTAAAAGGGGATTTTGGATTGCAGAAGAAGTCTGAGGGAATTCAAAAGAGGATTTTGGATGGTTAAAGCCTAAATGGTATCTGAGGAGATAGAAAAAGCGAATATGCTTGAACTTTTTTATTATTTATTCATTATTTATCATTGATCATTATTATTTATTGTTTATTAATCGCAGAGCATACAATGTTTTCATATAGTTTGATAGATTAATTTTATCAAAACGAATAAATTTGATACTTAATATATTGTTGTATTTTAAAAATTGTAAATCTTTCGCACATACACCTTAAAAAAATTGAAAAATCTGTATATATCATAGTTGTATATGATCATACAGGCCTTGGCCGATTAGACAACTTAATCAAACGTCGTAAACGACGTAATCAAATAAACGTGAAAAAGCTCTTATAAACTCTTCATTAGATGAATCTATTTTTAAAATTTGGGTGTCGCAGCATCCATATCTGGATGGTCACACTACCTGACAGCAGATTCAGGTGAACTTTACCCCAAGTTGGGTCACGTTGGGGGGGGGGGGGTGTACGCCCCATCTGCGGAAATCAATACCAAACGCGCAGCTTTGCAACTTTAGTGTAGCCGCGCCGCGGATACGCGCCGCACGTTTTCCACACGCCTAATAAATGTTGTTGCTGATAATAAAGTTAATAAATAAGCAAGATTTTCAGAATTTCTCACCAGGTGTGTATCCCTCTACACACACACCTTTTACAGACACTCCAAGAAACAATTGTCTTGAAACAAAAGCATCGTACTCTTGCCTCTTGTCTGTTTTGTTTTGGATCAAATAAAAATCTTTTTACACAAACAGAATTATTTGGCTACAAAATTATGTGAAGTTTGTCACAAAAAAATAATGTTTGCGGCAAAAAGATTCTTTTTGAGACAAATGAAAATTCTCTTAATCTTAAATTTAACGGAAAATTCCTTCTGTGTCAAGAATCATCCTTTTGGCACAAGAGGACATTTTTCGGAATGGACATAAGATTTCCACGAAGGGTTTTTTTTTAAACAAATGATATATGCTTACAGGTCTGCTGTAAATTATATTTTACGAAAAATTTCTTGCAGTTCTTCGTTCGATCATTCCGTATCTTCTATTATCTTTTTCATTTTTATAAAATCCTTCTGATACGCAAAAAAGTGACAAGAATGTTTTAGAATTTTCCTGATGTTATTTTCGGAAAAATTATAAAAAAGGGGGAAATTTAACGAAATTGTCATAAAAAATTCCCAAAGTTGTTTTCGGGAAATTTCCCAAAATACCTTGCAAATTTATAGAACTTGGTGGGAAATTTTCACGGCATTATTTTTGGGAAAATTACCGAAATTAAATTTCACTGACTCAATTCACAAAAATGTAAAAAAATGTGGAGATTCTAAATAAATGCATTTTTCAGTTTGGACGACGAACATTAAAGCAGCACACACATCAAACTTTAGAAGTTCACCCTTTCTCTTCAAAGAGCCGAACTCGGCTTCTTATATAAAAATGCAGTTTGATTAATTTGAAGATCTGTTGAAAAAGACACCACATAAGGTGTATTTTCAAGACAGCTAGTTAAGCAGAGGGTAAGAGCATCATTATTAATTTACACAGAAATGAAAAATAGAAGAATCGGACCTAAAACGGCCAGTTAAAAGAATGGTTTACTTATATTTAAAAAGCAACATATTATTGTTAAACTTATGAATAAAAATTATTGCTTGAGGTATTTTTATCTAATGAGAATTATTTTTAAAATTTCTTTAAAATTTTTGTAGCTTGTTTTGTCAACTGCTGGTCACGCAACCTATTGGCCGCTTTAGGTAAGTTGCAGTACTGGCGTATTTCGCTTATTTTTAAATACTATAATTATGCTTCAACATAAGCTAGAAAATGGCATAACAGATTGGTGTGTGAACCATGAAGGCTATAAACAACATTCAAAATAGCACAAGATAAATTACTTAATTTTATGCCTATAGTCCAAATCAAAAATGCTTACTCAAGTAGGTCTAAAACTATTATCGTGTTCTAGTGTTTTAATTAAAATGTTTGATGTTTGAAATTACCTGCCGAAAATGTGAATTCAATCAATAAATATATCTACATTGAAAATTGATGTAAATTTAGCTTTCCTAATGAGTTGTTGAAGATTGGCCATATTATCGCAGTGACCGTTTTAGACACACTTCCCCTATCATGTGACTATTTTCCTCGGAAAAAGCAGCAGGCTGTGTTGTATTTTGTTAGGATTTTTCAATTCAAAGAAAATTTTTTTAGTGGTGCGGGCATGATACAAGAAGCTATGCTCTCGTCACGCGCATCTCATAAAAATCGGACCAATCAAACGATCCGTAGGAATTCATACGACGACCTCAATTTTTAAAAGGACGTTAAGCGGAAAATTTGAACCAAGTTCAATGCTACATGTGTGAATTGCAGAAATAACTCAAAAAGAGTCTTATGAATAATCGTCTAAAACTGAAACGAAAATCAGAAACACGTGCTTTATATTTACAGCAAGTACAAAAGTGCAAAACAATAATGATTTTACACACTTTTCAGTGCTTTTTCAAGCATATTTAAAGAACTATCATCTTCCATTCCATGGAAACTGTGAATCATTCAAAAATAAAGTTTCAAAATCGGATTATGTTATGTTTTTCATTTAAAAAATTTTTATAAATGAATTAAACACACTGCGGATCTTTACATAAAAAGACGTTTAAAAATCGGCTGAAATAATGTTATTTATTATTTTATAATTGTAAAAAAATTATATGTGCAAATGGTTTGGAACACCTGAAAGACAGAAATTCCCCCTTAAAAATCTTGTCAAAAGAAAATGTTGAAACCTGAAACGTAATTTTTATTATTAAATGTACTTTTTTATAATGTACTCATAGTAAATATATGCAAAATATAAATAATACAATAATAAAATATATCTTTGTAATTTAAATTTCATTATTTCTTTTATGATTTATATATTAGTACGCCAAAAAGATGTGAGCCACTCATACAGAACCCTACTTCATAGGAAACGCATAATCACGCAATTTAGATTGGTTGCTTGAGGGGGGATAATATACATTTGACGGGAAAAAATTAGTCAATTTTCAGGAATTTTTTTAACCAAGAAATAATTTTTCTGCATTGATAAAACTGTGAGTGTACTTCAATGATATATTTAAGCATACAAAATAATTTATTTTATTCTATTTTATTTTCAAAATGACGGAGCTGTGGCACAGTGTTCCAGGAAGGTTGCCATAGGAGTCGCAAATCGGCGTGCAGTGTAGGTTGCTGTAGACTTTGATCTGCAAAAAAATACATAAATTTTTTCAGTTACAACTTTTAAAGTTTTTGACTGAATATAATTGAAGTGAAGAAAATGCAAATTTGAAAGAATAGCACGCATTTAAAAAAAAGGATCAAAATTTTACGCAAATTCTCTTTAAAATTTTATTGAAGGAAGTCGTTTTTCTTCCTAGTTTTTCAAAAACAATTTCATTCAGATATAAGATAATAATGTTATCAATATTTCTGCAAAGTTTCAACAAAATCGGTTGAATAGTTTTTGAGTAATCCTGCACGCCAGTTGCGAAAATGCAGTTTTGAGAAAAACGCGTTTAAAGTTTTGACAAGTAAAAAAACCAATAATTAAAATTACTTACGGTCAGTGTCTTACTAGTCTTACTTACTAGTCTTACTAGTCAGTGATACCAGGCCCACATAATAAGTCTTCAGCATTTTCGTAAAGCTAATTTTCAGCCATCAATTGTTCCCTTCTAGCTTTACAGGGCTCTTTCGTCTCTGAAAAGCTGCACCGCTCCTGTCGCTGCATTCGCCTCTGATCGCTGTTCACGGGTAGTAACTTTTGAAGTCTCTTGAATTTCGCTTTGAAATTTTGAGTAAATACTCTGAACATATAGTTCTATTGTTCAAAAATTAAAAAAAAAGCGATTTTTTGATCGTTCCAAGCGTGCATTTTTCGTAAAACTGCACAAACTAATCCGGGTCACGATTTCTCTCAAACTGTTTGGTCAACAGACGACGCAGTGTCTCTACTTAAGATGTAATATGAAACCTTTTTCACGAACAGAATCTTTTTGAAGTGACGGAAACTCTGGAAGAGCCTTGGCACCCCTCGGCGCCCCGCACTTTCCGAACGTATGGGATTTCGACCCACTAAACACCACCATCGTTTCTGTGGGTTGATTTAGAACCAATCTATTCAGAATATTTTACCTTTCAAAAAGAAAAAGGTAATAATCCAAAACAATAACACATTTCTGAGAATTGATAGTTTCCTCAAATTTATATACAATATTTAAATGAAAATATATATCTCTTCGTGAATTGACTTAATCATTAATACCTCAATTGAAGGAAGTCCTAATGGTATTCATAGGCAACCCTGCAAACCGGAACAAATCATTTGCTTAATGTCTCTTTTTAAAAATTTCTCCAAGATCGAAATGACAACTACTTCCGTATGGAAATGTTTTGTGTGCTAGGTAAAGAACACCCAAAAAGTTCACAAATCAAAAATAGATTTCAAGACTACTTGCTTTTCCGGCTCATTAGAGTCTTAGCAGAGACCCTTTCAGAACCGCTGTCGCATTACTTCAGGGAGTGCCGTTTTCTTACTCTTCTAGGTCTCCTGCTGGCTTCTGTTTCCTAATCTGCCTCTGCCAATGCAGCTCAGCTCTCGATGTGAGTTCTTAAGGCTTCCTCTTCGGGACTACCTCTCTTAACGCCGCTCATCTTATTGTCCCCGGAAGATGGTCAGTCCGGGGCTTATTTTCCTTTGCAACAGATGTAGCACTATGGTATGCTGGTACACGCTCCAGCCCAATATCCCTTGATGCCGCATCTCCAACAACTAGTTGTTCTGTCAGAACTCGTGTCCAACGGCAAGTCACTACCAAACAACCTTCTCAGGGCTCCCTCTACTTCAAGGAGTCCCGATAATCGGACCGATATAAAAGATCTCTACCTCGGTCTTAGGAGCGAGGTGGCGGTCTACTTCGCTTTTCCCAATAACAGCTACGATGGCCGAGGACAGTTTCATCTCTCCCTTTTGCGTCATCGCCACCTTTATGAGGACCTCTCTGTTCCTGGTCTTCCTGACTCACTTGATTTTTACTCAAAGCTCGTCAGGTTCTACCTTTTTCTTAAAGTTCTTGAGATCCCTGCTTCATCGACCCGGGTCCTGATCCTCTTCTTCACCTGCTTAGATGTGTTGGTCTTCTGTTGACTCACGGTAAGCTCTCTCGTTCTCTTCCGGAAGACCGGTTCGGGAGTCGCCTTGGCGTGTTGCTTCGTCTGAGTGCCCTTGCATGCCGTGTCCTTTAAACCTGCTGTCGCCTTAGCCTCCTCGATCCTGTTATGGACTTTTTCGGTAAGACGATACTCAAAGCTTTCAAACTAGCGTTCTGTCGATCTTGTGTTGATCCGCATCTTATCTAACTCATTTAAAGCTTCGTCGAGCCCATTTTTGATTATCGGGTACATGCTTCCATTGTACGGCGAAAATCTTCCATTTTATTGAGTACACCCTTTAGATTTCCTATTGACTTGAATGTATTCTCCATGAAACCCTTCACTCTATCCTTGTGGATTCCCACCTCAGTATTGGAACTCCTTTCCCGCTCCTCCGTAACGTCCAAATTTCCACGGAACAACTTCTCAAAAAAACTTCTGCTTAAATTTTTATTCTATATTATTGATTCCACGAGTAGCTAGAAAAATGTACGGTCCACCCTGACAGAGCCCCGCATGCGAGGGTAAGGTCCTAATACTCTAGGAGGCGATCTGATATCCTAGAGACACCGTATGAAACAACACTCCCGGATGCCACGCAGCCTTCAGCACGGTTGTTCACGTTTTGGCTTGGGGGTTTTTCCTTCGGAACCATCCCTGGACCATCGTCCGCGACAGCTCATCAAGTTGTGTAACTGTATTCAGCAGGAACCCTTGGTACAGGGCTCCTCTATCCGCAACCTGAGGACGCGCCCGGTAGCCTGGTCAAGTGCCCCGGGGCTTGACGAAGGATGACAAATTTTCCAGCGCTGTTCTCCTTTGGAAACGAGCTTCGTCCTGATTGGTCGATATAAGGCATGGGGATTGTATGTTCAATAGATATTGCAAGGAACGACAGGAAGAACTTATGTGAGTTCGTACACTGCGGTAGGCGGGAAATTTAAAAGCTTGAGTTCCTCCAAGCTACACAAGGTGTTCCAAATGTTCTTGAAGTCCCTTGTAGGTCCAGGGTCTCAGGATAGTTACATGAATTGGAAGGAAAAAACAAGGAGAATTAATTCTAAAACTCAAATTAACTTAACTAGATAAACCCAAGTCTTGGAAAACCATACAATTTTCGGATTGGCGCGACTAAAAGAATCAAATATTTAGAACAGAAATACTGAAATAATCTGAATCTTGAAATTAAAGTACTTGTGACTCGCAAATATTATGCAAAGTCACACTCGTTAGATGACATTAGCCTTACGATCACGCTCATTATCAACATTTCGAAAACAAGAGTCATTCGAAGGCCCTAATGATATATACACTGATGATTCTGATGACGAAAAAGATTATCACCATCTATCACCAACTATCTTAGTACCTGCACTACCCACAAATGCCAACTATGAAATAGAATGCCCCAGGCAGTCAGTAAGTGGAGACACTAATCACTCCCCGGGCCAAACAAACCAAGTAATGAATAGCATTCTTGCTAAGGATATTATCCGTACGATAAGGCCATTAAATGGACAGGATGATATGGAAGTTGAAGACTTTATAAAAACTGTAAAAACAGCACACAAAAAATGCTCGCAACCCGATCTACTGTTCGATTTCATACTAGCAGAAAAAATTACTCACCAGGCAGAGAAATGCATTGGATATACGCGCATCCGTGATTTTAACAAATTTCATGACACGCTACGTTCCAATTTTAAGCAATCAGGTTCCGTTAGTGCCTTACGCAGCAAAATTATTATCTGCAGAGAGGGACGCAACAGACGAATAGTTAATGAACTCAAATATGCAGTACAATCCTCCTACGACGGGCCAATGAATCGACGTATTGAAATAAACATAAGGAAGAAGAATGAATGAAAAAATACCTTTTCAATTTAAGACGAGAGATAGGGTTACAGGTGGAAGCAAAAAAAGCCTAGTCACCCTGCAAAAGCACAGAATAACGCTATATATAAAAATGGGAATGTGGCTGAAAGAAGCTCAACCATCCACGCGTAATGAGCCCATCGCTTAGATTAACTATGCGCCCCAACACATTAATATCCGTAAAACAATTCTTGCTGAGAGAAAATGCCACTAGTACTTGGCCACCAAACACACAAGCTTCTGCACGGCTACTCTTCGACAAAAGTATACAAACCTGCCTCAAATGCGGCAAATCAGGGCACATTGTAGCCCAATGTTACGCAAAAAATACAAATTTTTCCACGGGCTAATATGCCAGAAGACCCCCTCAAATAAGAAACATACAGGAAGATGGGGAGACAATCTATTTCGAACAAATTACAGAAGAAGAAATGAACGATCAAAATCAGTGCGAGGACTCAGCAGAATATCAACAGTCCATGGACGATCACAATCAGTCCCCGGAAGAAAATACGATGGAACACCTTACCGTCTTCTAGTTTGATTCAGGTCCCCCTATCTACCAGATAAAAAGAATTTCCATATCAAGTAAAGATCGAGCAATAATAAACATGAAAAAATCTTTATCATGGGGAAAGATAAACACCTGTCCAACGAAGCAATACACTTAGAATATTTCGACAAAAAACATTTAGTCCACATAGTCGATAATGACTTTCCATTACCAGAAGATAAAATTATTGGATTACCATTCTTCCGCATGTACGACAGGTATGCAATTACACCTGATCACCTCATTATAGAAGACAGAAAGATACCATAAATTAATGACGGAGAATACATCCCTCTCCACTTAGGACAGATAAACAGAAGAAATGTGGTAACACTTGTAGAAGACCAGGACGTTTGGATAGAAGACAAGTATTACGTCCCCGACAGAATATATCGAATACAAGTAGGCACCATAACTTTACCCTTCAACAACCATAGCAAGCAATCTCTATAATAAAAGTTACCAAACTATACTCCAACTGAAAGAATTACTAAAATGTCGGACGAACAAATACACTTAGTGCAACCATCCAATGATAGTCGAATAAAGAACCGATTAACAAAAACAAGACTAGATCATGTGGAGGATCAAGTAGCGGACACAATATTGAAAATTATTCTATTATATAGTGACGTTTACACCTTAGATAATGATCCATTACCGTGTATTTCTCTGCATGAACATGAAATCGTACGTAAAACAGAAAAAATGACAAATGGATGATCTATACAATAAAGGTCTTATAAGGCCAAGCAGCAGTCCTTTTCATTTACCTATATGAAGGGCCCGGGAACAAAAGGGGCTAACCAACAAAATTTTGAATATCTTTTTTTCTACATTTTTGTATTCTCCTATCCATCCTACATATTGGGATGTTCAGTAAAGCAATAAAAACTAATTATGTATATTTTTTGTTCAATACCAAAGTTGACGAAGGGGCTATCTCAAAGGGTACTCCGCGAACGAAAGGGGCTAAGCGCGTACAGATCCTTATGGAAAATCATAATTTTTCGACCTAATCGCGAGGTCTTAAACGGCGAATACTAGTCTGCCTCAAAATCTAATCGATTTAGAGTTAGCTAGAGAGTCCTTGCGAGTATATTTGGGCCCATTTTCCATTTTCACGTTCTTGTTTCGTTGATGGCGTGTAACTAAGCCACGTGCATGAAAGTCGCGAATGGTTCAGTTGATCGTGTGTAAATAATTCTTCGAAAATTCGAAAAACTGCTCAGTGCCCAATATTCACTAGAGTGTCCTCAATATTTTATGAAAAATTGCGCATGAAAGTCGATTATTCGCGGAGAAAAATGCGGAAACGTGCGAAGCGTCACAACAGCCGCCGCAGCGGTGAAGAATACTGTAGGCATGGCCTGTCAGCCCCTTACGTTCTCGGAGTACCTTCTTATATAGCCCCCTGGCAACTTCGAATTTTTGCAGTTAAAAAAATATTGCGAATATTATTCTGAAAACGCCGGTTAACCTCTTTCGTTCCGGGACCCTTCAGATGTGTCGTGCCTAAAAAAGCAGACGTTTCAGGGAAAAAGAAATGGCGAATAGTCATAGACTGCCGCAAGATTAATAAAGATATCGACCTAGATGCATATCCCTTACCTGTCATCGACGACATACTCGACCACTAGGTCGAAGCAAAGTTTTTCTCTGCATTTGATTTGAGCAGTGGGTTTCATCAAATTCCTATGGCTGACAACTTCATAGAATACACAGCTCACTACATGCTTAATGGATATTTTGAATTTATACGAATGCTCTTTGGACTACAAAATGCACCCGCTACCTTCCAACACATGATGGACAATGCATTCAGAGGATTGGTAGGGAACCATTGCTTCGTTTAAATAGACGACATCGTCGTTTTTGGCAGCACATTGATAACGACAATCTGAAAATCCTGTTAGTGCGTCTACATCAGACAGAGTTATAATTACAACTTGATAAGTGCTACGGGTCTCAGCGGAATAAATACTGAAAATCTAGAAAACCTTCTGTCTGACATAGAAAAATTCCTGTGTCCAGAAGAGAAAAAGATCTTAACACTCCTCCACCTGCAATATAACAAGAGATCCCTGATAGGACACAAGACGATGCAGAACCAGGGACCTCTCATTCTAACAAAAAACGAGACATCGACACACTTCTGCCAGTGAGAGAACAAGAAGATCCTTATTACGACCCAAATCTATTTCAAGCATACTTACGTTGGGTGACTAACAGATCCCTCATCAGAATCATATAAAAGCCTAACGCAGGAGAAAAGCTATGGAAAAGGATACAGAAAAGACCCTCCGATAATGGATCTGAAGAAGTATTGTCACTCTATGATGAAAGGATGTGGCTAACTAAACTGCAATTAATAATTAACGAATTCAAAAATAGACGATTGAGCACCATACGAATCCATCTCGTGCATCCCATGATCACACCCATAGAAAAGATTCTCTTAGAAACATTACTTAACTTCTTAAGCAATCAGGAAAAAATTCTCAACTATCACGTTTGTCATTCACCCTAATCTGAATTAATAGCAGTAGAGAAAGAAGACATAATAAAAGAAGCACATGGCTCTATAATAAACCAGCACTTCGGTGAAAATAAAACGATAGATAAAGCAAGACAATTAGGCGAATGAAAAGGAATAACGTGATAAAGTTGGTGAGGAAATGCCCAGTATGACAGCTGCAAAAGACAACCAGAATAAAAAGGAGAGCCGAAGCTATATCACCCGACACACCAGTCGACCCTAATGACAAGATAGCTATGGATATATTTGGCTCATTACCTATCACTACCTCAGGCAACGATAACATACTCAGTATACAAGACCAGTTAACAAAGTATTTGATGCTCATCCCATTCAAAATTGCCGAAAGCGAATCGATAATAGAATAGAAGGACTTTTTATCATTTTATCTACATATTCGGACTCCCAAAGAATATGGTGACGGATCAGGGCGTCAACTTCGTATCGGAACTTATCCATATTTTCAAAAACTTATTTCAAATGAAATACATAAAAACTAAAACTTACCATCCACAGAGTAAAGGTAGCCTAGAGAGAGAGCACACTTCACGCCTAAAGATCTTATCAAGACATGCTTAGAGGACACGCGAAGCGAACGGGATAAAGTGATAAAAATTATCACTTTCGCCTACAATACCACCAAACATGAAGGAATTGGAATGTCACCCTTCCAAGAAAGATTTGGCAGAAATGACGCTAATTTACCATCCTCATTGGCGTCTACACCCAGCTTGCGATACGATGACCTGATACAGCTCTGGAAAAGCAAACACGAGGAAAACCTCAGAAAATCCAAAGAAAAAATATAAGTACAAAAACAAAAGTACAAAAGAATGTAAGACTAACGCATAGTGTTACCACAAGGAATATACGAATCTGGCGATCTAGTTAAAGTAATTAATCACTGTAAGGACAAATTAGCATCAAGCTGGAAAGGACCAGCAGTAGTACTCGAAAAATAAGAGAATAATAATGACATTATCCTTTCTAATAACGAACAGATAAGGATTCACAAAAACGAACTAATGCCTTATCATAATTGATCATAGAAATCTTGTTTTTTCTCCTTTTTGGGACTCCTACATACGCTAACAGCCAATCTAACTACAACGACACTCTTCGGTAATCTGTACATCTGTCCAAGGATTATTCACATACATCATCAACATTCCGGTCTTGGAGAAGGAAGAAGGTATAATCAGGCAAGTCATACCCCTACCTGAGCGCATACATGAAACCTTTTTAGCAATTATACCAGATCACTAATACCTTATTAGTTATCAAGATTCCTTTTCACCTACTGACATAAGACTATTAAATGAATGTAAACAAATTGATGAGTATAGAATATGCGAAAGGAAGCAACCTAGTTACAAATTAATAGATTTGCAGTTGCGATTCTTCTTTACTTAAACGCTATGCAGAAATTAAATGTAATAGATCACCCTACCTATTGCACAAAGAAACATACATCTTCGTACGGGATGGATATATTATAATACCCACTAGTCAATTAGAAATTGACGCGTTATGTCCTCTCGAATTGAAAACGATTAAGATAAGTCGAGCAACGTTAATCGCCGGAGCAGGATGTAAAATGTTGAGATACTTAGGATATTAGGATACTCTGCAATAGCCTTAATTGCACTTTATCTACTCTATAAATGTGGCATAGTCGACCTGATAAAATCATGTATACCTTTGAAAATATTCTTTTTTTGTGTAAAAACTAAAGTAAACACAAATGCAGTTCCACGTGCAGTAACATATACGAGAGCACCCACCGAGGAACCATTGTTAAAGAACCGAATAGTTCGTTTTTCTAATTATAAGCAAAACTTGTAATCTCAGAAATAAAAAGAGCATTTAGAGGAATAAATACAGTCTAGGAAAGAGGGTGTGACGAGGCCATTAACGCCCCCCCCCCTCCCCTAACGAATAGGTAAGCCTAGCTGTATAAGCTTGACTACGAATATATTTAGGCAGTTATTTTGTTGCCCTTGTACTCACCATTTTAAATAAAAAAATGCTATTTCTTTAGGTACAGCTCTTTTTGAAAACATAAAAACATTCTCTGGACCATTGCATCACCCCATAATACAATAGAGTTTTATTAAACAATTTGTTGCAAACAAAATTAGGATTCTTGGAGAACCAGCCAAAGGTAAATATATTATAAATGAAGTCAAGGAAATATTCCTTATATGATTTGTTTACAATAAATGATGTTCCGAGCCTTATGAAAGGAATAAACATTCCTCTTCATAAATAGTAATTGTTTTCACGTGCATAGCACGTACCAGATTTTTTCATCAGAGTCGTTAGTTAACACATTACAGAGGCCTTTGACTTTTCTTAGTACTCATTTCGAAGATCACAGACGGTAAGATTGTGTTTGCATATAATTATGTACATAGATTATAGAGGGTGATTTATAACTTCTAGTAAACAAAATAATGGTGGGATATATTCTAGAGCAAAGTGAAATTAAAGAGTACTCTTCGTAATTATCCTAAAACGTGATTTTAGAAATAATTTTTTGTTATAATTCCGCATTGATAAAAAATTACACTTGGAAAAATGTAGTTATTTTCAGCTCCTGAAATATCCACTCAATCGAGTTTTTGAAGGAGGCAGTTCGATTACATTGAACTTTGAATTAAAATGAATTGATTTTGTTTGAAATGAATTTTCAATTGAATTGAATATAATTTTGTTTTGAATTAAATTGAATTGAATTAAAATGAAAATGAATATCTAAAATAATTGAATTTTGAATTTAATTTAATTTTGAATTGAATTGAATTCAATTGCAATTAAAATGATTTGTCAATTTATTTGAATTAAAATTGAATTGAATTTTGAATTAAACATAATTTCGAATTGAGTTTAAAATTGAATTTTGAATTGAATAAAGTTTCGAATTGAAATTTGAATTGATTTTTAAATTGAAATGAAGTTTCGATTGAATCAAATTTTAAACTGAATTAAATTTTGAATTGAATTCAATTTTCAATTGAATTGTGAATTAAATAGAATTTTGAGCATGATTTAGAATTGAATTTTGAATTGAATTGAATTGGAATGCATTTTGATTTGAATTAAATCAAAATTGAAAGAATATTAAAATTAATTGAATTTTGAATTGAATTGAATTTTGCATTGGTTTTTGAATTGAAATTAATTTTAAATTGAATTAAATTTTAAGACGTATTTAATTTTAATTGAATTGAATTTCCAATCAAATTGAATATAATTGAATAGAATTGAAATTAAAATGATTTGTCAATTTAATTTAATTAAATTTTGAATTGTATTTTGGATTACACCGAGTTTTGAATTGAATTTTAAATTGCATTTTGAATCGATCTCTCAATTGAAATGAAATTCCAATTGAATAGAATTTTCAACAAATTTGAATTTTGAATTTAATTTAATTTCAAATTGAACTGAATTGTAAATCAAATTGCATTTTGAACTGAATTTAATTGAATTGGAGTTTGAATTAAATTTTGAACTTAATTTTGAATCAAATTTTCACTCAAATTGAATTTTGATTTGAATTTAATTGAATTGAAATTGAAATGAATTCTCAATTTAATTGAGTTAAATTTTTAAATGAATAGAATGTTAAATTGTATTGAATTTTGATTTGAAATGAATTTTTAAGTGAATTGGATTCTGGATTGAAATGAATTTTGAACGGAATTGAATTTTGAATCGAATTTTGAATCGAATTCTGAGTTTTGAAATTATTGAGTTTTCAACTGGATTTTAAATTGAATTCAATCTCATTTTGAATCTCACTAAAATTGAATCTCAAATTGAATCTTTCGCAAATTGAATTTAAAATTGAATCTCCAATTAAATCTGAAATTTTTACTGAAATTGAATCTGAAATTAAATTTGAAATTGAATCTGGAATTCAGATTGAAATTAAAATTAAAAATGGATCTGCAATTGAATCCAAAAATTGAATTTGAATCTACATCTGAATCTGAAATTGAACCTAAAATTGAAATGAATCTTAGATTGAATCTCAGATTGAATCTGGAATTGACCCTGATTCTCAAACCAAAATTGAAACTAAAATTGAATCTGATTCTGAATCTAAAATTGAATCGGAAATTGAATCTGATTCTGAATTAAAAATTGAATCTGAAATTGAACTTGAAACTGAAACTGAAATTGTATCTGAAATTGAATCTGGAATTGAATCTGGAATTGAGCCTGAAATTTAATTTGAATTGAATTGAATATTTCTTTCCAGGGGTAGCTTGTTATTACATATATAGGGTTTTATTAAAATGAAACGATTATATGTATATATGCTCTTATAAATGAAAAGAAAACTCGACAAACATGAGAAGCAACAAATTCCGCGATAAGACGCTTACGATTTGCATCAGGATCAGGCCGTTTTATTTCTTGCTTTATAATTACACACATGTAAGCTAAGTCAGTATTAACCAGCTATCTCTGGTTTCAGTCGGTGAACACCTGATTCGCAGGTAAAAGCCCGCATTCACAATCTTTGGAGGTATTTTCATTTTTTTCTTTTTTTCTTCGAAGACTGCGCCCAACTCAATCCTTAAGTCTACGCTTTGCATTGTTTATTGATCTTGAAGATATTATTTTACTACATTCTTAAATTTTCAAAAACTTCTTATAGCACCCTAGTTGTGTAATTCGTTTCTTGTTTGAAAAGACTTGACCTAAAAATTATCAAGATTGACGCCTCTAGATCTCAGGCCTTGCATTCTAACGCGAAAGTGAAAAGTTTGCTGCACGATATAAATCGAAATAAAAGAAGGAAAAGATAAAAGATTCTCAAGTATGTGAGTAATTGTAAATGATAACAAATAATTATTTCAATGATAAATGTGTCCGATTACCATAAAAAATTTAAAAAATATAATAAAAGCGAGATAGAGGTTGATGCGCGCCAAGCGCGCGCAGGATACTGTAATATAATAGAAATAATAATATATATACGGCATATAATATAATATTCTAGCAAAAATAATAAGTAATAATTGTACATATTATCACTTATTTCTATTACTGACATATTAAGGCAAGAAAAAATAGGCACTTTTGTGACCACTGTCACCATTTTCAACTTTCAGAACTTGTCCCTATAGATTTTTATGACTTCTCGCTACCTTCTTTCCATCGCCGCCCTTACCAAGTCTCAAAACTTGTCCCAAGGCATTTTTATGACCACGTTTGCCCTTTACGACCTTCAAAACTTTTCTCTTGGCATTTTCATGACCATCATCAGCATCTTTATCTCTCTAAGCTTATCTATAGGCATTTTGACGAAAACTGCCACCCTTTCCAATGCTCAAAACTTGTACTTAGGCATTTTTATGACCAACTTTTCCCTTTCTAAATCTTAAAAATTTTCTATAGTCACTTTTTCAACCATCGCCGCCCTGTCCAACTATTAAAGCTTTTTCCTATGTATTTTTACGACCGCAGTCGCCCTTTTTAACAATCGAAGATTGTCCCTTCGCATTTTTATGACCACTGTCGCCCTTTCCAATTCTCAAGACTTCTTCCTAGGCATTTCATGTCTCCCTTGCCAATCCTCAGTAATTGTCCCTAGGCATTTTAACGACCACCGCCGCCATTTCCAACTTTCAAAACTTGTTTTTTTTTACTCTTCTGACCGTTCTTGACATTTCAAGCTCTTGAAACTCCTCCCTAGGCATTTTTATGATCAGCTTTGCCCTTTCCAATTTTCAAAACCTTTCTATAGTCATTTTTGTGACCATCATCGCCCCTTCCAACTATTAAAACATGTCCCTAGGCATTTTTACGACCAATGTCGCCCTTCACGTTCTCGAAACTTATCCTTATTGATTTTTCTGACCGCCCTTGACCTTTCTGACTCTCAAAACTTATCCCCAGCCATTTTTATTATTAGCTTTTCCTTTCCAACTTTTAGAATCTTTTCATAGGCATTTTTGTGACCATCATCGCCCTTTCGAACTAATAAAACTTGTCCCTAGGCATTTTTACGACCACTGCAGCCCTTTACAATTCTCGCAACTTGTCTCTAGCTATTTTTATGGCCACCGTCAACCATTCCAACTCTCAACACTTGTCCATAGAGATTTTTATGACCACCTTTGTCTTTATAACTCTAAGAAATCGTCCCTAGCCATTTTATGACCGCTGTTACCCTTTCCGATTCTCAAAACTTTCTTTCAAACTTGTAATATTTAATTCAACTTAAACATTAAGATCGAATTAGCCATCTATCTACCCCCTTCCCGCCTCATTAGAGACAAGTGTGTAACAAAAGAAAAGAAGATGGTGCAAAAGGAGAGAGCCTACCAAAATCAACCCAAAAATTAAAAGTACTCTTGAACCCACAGCAAAATTCAAATTTAAATTTAATAAAAAAAATTGCTTTAAAAAATTCTGATTTTTGAAATTGAAAAATGATAAATTGAAAAATTAAAAAATTTCTGGAGATTATCTCGTGTTGAGGGTCATTATCTAGGTCCTTATCAGACGCAGACTGGCCGGACGCGCACTCACGTTCACTTGCCATCGCTCGCGTAGTGGCGTAGTCATGCGTGGACGCAAGTCGCGTGTGCACGTGTTTTCAAGAATAGTAAATAAGAAGTGAATTGCGCGACTATTTTGTGTGGAATGAGTGCTACCGTTGACAGAAACGTTTCTCACATTTTATCTGTTAAACCAACAAATGAACATAGTGCCAGTGGATATAGCAATTATAACAATTAAATGATTCTGAGTTAATGAGTTCGATCAATATGGATGAAATTCCTCTCAAGTATGGATTATTTTAACATTTATAATTATTTACATATATTTATAACTCTTCTAAAATCTGGCAATTCACCTGTGAAGAATTATCGCATTTTTTATTCATTATCAATTGAAATTAATAATTAATAATAATTAATTGAAAATTAAACCTGAATAATTAAATTCATCAAATTAATTTATCAAAAGTTCATTATGATAGAGGCTTTACCAAACATTTAAAGGAAGAAAATTGCTGAATATATTTTGTTTTGCAAATATGACCTTTTTTTGTTCAATTTGACATTGAAAGTTCACTGAGAGTCTTTGAAAACTTCACTAAAATGAGATTTCGAAGTTTATATATTATATATATTAATAATAGAGAATTTAAAAAAAAAAGAATAAATAGGTACATAATGAATAAGTAATAATAAACAACAAAATAAATAATAGTTCGATAAATAAATAATAGTAATAAAAGAAAAAAAAATTTAATTTGATTTGATTTATTATTTGTATTATTTATTATTTTTTTTATGTAATTATTTTTTAAATTATTCTTTAAAATTTTTCATCATTAGTTCATTTTATACATAAATTCAATTAAATCAAATTAATGCAATTGATTTTTTAAAATTTTATTTGACTCAATTCAATTTCTCTAAATAATAAATAATAAAAATTATTAATAAACTTTCCTCTTTTGATTATTTACACAATTAAAGATATCAACTGACTCTTAGGATATGAGAAATATTATTTAAGCAAAATATTTTTTTATCATAACAAGAACTCAAGAAGATAAAATGCAATTTTTTTTTCACAACACATCATTTAAAAAACAAATATGCTACATCAAATTCAAGAAGGTGAAGTTTGACGGAATAAAGTATTCATTAAACCGGTTCTCGTTTTATAACTTTTTTTCTGATTGAATTTTAATACCCCGCAAAACTTGTCTGTATGTTTAGAAATTATAGAAGATTTTTTGTATATACAGTTTTTCAGAGGGAAAAGTAAGAAACAAGTAGAAATTTCAAACAAATTTTTGTCTAATTCAGAATTTTTTGAAAATGTGTAAAAAGCATTGTTTTTATTGAGTTAAATGCACACCTTTTTGAAAAAAGTTGAATATGTTGAACCTGAAATTTTCTTAACTTGAATCGAAAAAACATGCTATAATTTTTCTTTTATGCAAAAAAAAAATTTGTCGTATTTTTTAAAGCGTTCTTAAATCAAGAAGAGGTGGAATTGGAGATTTGGGAATACTTTAAACATCACACAATTTTTTTTAAAAAGCATGTCTTTTGTACATATTCAAAAATTTATAAATTAATTTTTTTTTAAATTTATAATTTGGTATAACTGTTCACTTGCAAACACTGTACATACAAAACATTTTCCAGAATTTTTGAACCAACAGAAAAATTTTTTTTTCGATAATTTGATTTTTTTAAAGAAGTTATTTCAAAACGATTCTCATTTTGAGAAAATAAATTATAATAATTTCTGCTTTGCAGAAAATTATAGTTCTTGAAACGATTTTTTTGTTGTTGAAAAATTAAGTATTGCGTCAAAGTATTTGTTAATGTATACGAGAATACAGGAGTGCTGTATGAGTGTAATGAAAGATAGCCTTGGTGTTCGGCATAAAATTATAATAATAAATACAGAAACATATGGACTGCACAGAAATGAAAGCGAAATTTCAACATAATTTATTCAATCTTTTTGAAAAGGGAATAATTTTAAATCAGTCTATCAAGACTTATTATTAATCTTGATTTACGAGAGCTTCGAACATTTTAGTCGTCAAATTTTTACGCCTCTTTGTAGAGAATTAAAAAATGAATAAAAGATTAATTTCATGAATGAAAATGTGGGAGGATAATGAGTTTTATAATTCAGAGGCATTGAAGCATTATTTTATTTTTTATATTATTATTACATTATTCTTATTTAGCTTAGTAGTTTTTTTGGCAAAATTAAAAATTATGGCATCTCTGATTGCAGGTGCCTCAATTTTGCCGAAAAAAATTAATGTTGAAAAATATCGAAAATATAATTAGCACAATATAAAACTGGCACAAAACAAAAATTTTCGAAATTCAAAATTACCACAATTATAAAATCGCCGGAATTTGAAAACCCGAAATGTCAAATTTCCAAAATTAGTAAATTCTTGAAGGAACGACTGGAAAATCCCGAAAAACAAAAATTCCGGAAAATAATAGATAATTCTTGAAATAAAATTGCCGACATTATAAAATATTCAACATTATAAATTTTCCGACACAGGCAAATTTCCGAATTATGAAGTTTCCGAATCTAAACAATTGAGAAATTGTTTGAATAATCAATAAATAATGAAATAAAAAATAGGTTCATCAAGTAAAAGTATTTCATTTAATTAAATATTTTTTATTTTATTATGCCACAATTTTTTTATTCTTTAAATTCGGGAATTTCCCTGTTTCGGAAATTTGAGAGTGTTGGGTATTTTATAATAATATCGGCAATTTTCTGTTATCGGGAATTTCCAAATTCGTTAATATAATAAACTGTCGGTAATTATAGTCTTCGGAATTTTTTATTTGGTCTCTATTTGGTAAATTCCGGAAATTTCAAATTCCCAAAAGCTTAAATTTTTCGAAATTTCATCTTCTCGAGAATTCAAATTACCGAAAAAATAAAAAAATCTCGTGGATTCGGACATCTACTTCAAATTTTACACATATTTGATGTAACACAACAGTCCATTTATCATTCGTAAGCTGTATTCAATTTCAAACTGCACGTATATAAAATAAAATATTGTTCTTGCAGATACAAAATATTAAATATTATTATTCTCATTCTTTTGGGAATTTGAAATTTCGGCAATTTGAAAATACTGTTATTCACTGATTTCAAATATTTGAAATTTCGGAACTTTAATAATTTCGTGAATTTCCTAAGTTCAAAAAATTTTATATTGCGCATATTTTCTTTCTCGAATATTTACAGTGTCCCGAATCTTATTTTTCGGAATTTTTCAGCCGTCCCTATTTGGTAAATTCCGGAAATTTTAAATTCCCGAGAGTTTGAATTTTCCGAAATTTTACGTTACCTTGATTTTAAACTGTAGAAATAATAAAAAATCTCGTAGATTCGCACATCTACTTCAATTTTACATATATTTGATGTAACAAAACAGTCCATTTTTCATTCGTAAGCTGTATTTAATTTCAAACTGCACGTTTACAAAATAAAATATTATTCTTGCAGATACAAAATATTAAATATTATTATTCTCATTTTTTCAAGAATTTGAAATTTCGGGAATTTGAGATTACTGTTATTTACTAAATTCGATGATTTGAAATTTCAGAAGTTCAAAAATTTCGGGAATTTTCTAAGTTCCAAAAATTTTATATTGCGAATATTTTCTTCCTCGAGGATTTTATATTGTCGTGAATTTTATTTTTCGGGATTTTTCAGTGGTTCCATTTGAAATTCCAAAAAATGTAAAATTTCCGAAAATTTTAAATTCTAAAGTTGTTGAGTATAAATCAAGTATTATTCTAACAGATACAAAATATCAAACGTGATTTTTATAATTTTGTCGGGAATTTCAAATTACTGTAATTTACTAAATTCAAGAATTTCCTGATTTCAGAAATTTAAACTTTCGGTTATAATACAGTTTCGGAAATTCAATAATTTCGGGAATTTTCTAAGTCGAGAATTTTATATTGCGAATATGTCATTTTTCGAGAGTTTTTCAGTGTCGGGAATTTGTTTCAGGTTTTTGCAGTCGTTCTATTTTAAATTCCCGAAAATTTAAAATTCTAAAATTTTCAGTCTGTAATAAAATATCATTCTCTCAAATACAAAATATTAAACATTATTTTTTGTATTTTTTCGGGAATTCAACATTTTGTGCATTTACTAATTTCAGCAATTTGAAATTACTGTAATTTACTAGATTCGAGACTCTAGTAATTTCAGGAATTTGAAATTTCGGGATTTTGAAAATTAGGGTTTTGAAATTCGGGTTTCATTAACTCTCACTTTCGAAATAATCAATTTTGTGAATGAACATTTTCGGTAGTCTTATTCTGATTCGATAAAATTTGAAACTTTAGAAATTTTCTGTTTCGGTGGGTATATTTTCCGTTGTGGTATTTTTCTACATTGTGGGCTTTGCTTTTGCGCTAAAAATTCAAAAATTTAATTGAAAAATAATTGAAGGATTAATTTGATGAATTGAAGTATAGGACGGTGATGAGTTGCATAATTTAGAAGAATTAGTCTTCTTACATCTGCAATTATAGTTGTTGGTTCTAGATTATTTATCAAAACGTCGATTATTAATAAAATAGCCAGTTGTTTTTATTGCTGCATCTACGTTTCAATTATAGCTATTTGTAAGATTGCATGTACTGTTGTTACTTAATTAAATAAAAATATGGCCGCACAAGGCCGTCAACATTTGTAATTGTTTGTATTTCTAAATAGATTTATCAATAGTTGAAACGACATCGGAGGCAACAATCTAAAAAATTCATTTCATTTCATTTGATTGAGTCATATGCACACATGTCGGAAAAACTTGAATGTTTAGAAACTGAAACTTCCTTATTTTGATCCAAAGAAAGATGTTATTATTTTTCTTTTTCGTAAAACAAATTTTTTCGTGATTTAGAGATTTTGGATTTTTTTTCGCGATTTTCGAACGTTTCAAACACCACGAAAAAAATGTTTTTAAATCCATGAAAAAAATAACATGTTTTTTTTACACATTTTCAAAAACTTCTGAATCAGACGAAACAGTTTTTTACATTCTCATCAGAGAATGTATTAGATTTGTGTAAAATTTAACCCCCCCCTCCCGTTTTTGTC
>JAUMHM010030971.1:0-16134 GCA_032362435.1 Melikaiella ostensackeni
ACCTTCTCAATCAGTATTTTGGTAAATATTTTGCCCACGGTACTTAGTAGGCTAATCACTCTATAATTAGCACAGTCGCCCTTATCACCCTTTTCCTTGTAGATTGGGACGATAATCGCCTTTTTCCAATCACTTGGAACTTCACCATGTATAGCACACATATTCATAAATTTGCTCAATATGGCTACAATTAATAGTGATAAAAAAAAAATTCTCAGTTACACAAACTCTGTTTATTCTTTTTCACTCGTTTTACACATGGGAGAAGACAAACAATTTCGTCACTAATTGTATCACTGTTTTAATAAAGTTGAATATGTGACACAAACTTTTATTAAACTTTTATATGTATCACATGCCGCAAATTACAAATTGAGAATTAAAAATTGCTAAATATCTATTGAGAATATCTTTTATAAACATTTGAGATTCTTTGATGTAACTTGTATTGAGTTGAAAAAAACAACTAAGAAGAGGGTTCAATATTTTAGGGTTATGGATTACAAAAATCACTCAAAGTTCTGTCCCGCATGTTTTTGTTTCTCCGCATTTCAAAACATAAATAATGACGAAAATTATTTTTTCTGACCGAAAATGTATCTGTTTTACTTAAAAATTTAACTATTTGGTTAAAAGTTCATGTATTTTCTGAAAACACGTCTTTTGTGGTTGAATTCAACTGTTTTTGATTTTGAAATAAAATTGGTTCTGGTTGAAATATTCACTATTACATTTTTCAGTGAGAATTCATATTTTTTTGCCATAAAAATTATACGATTAGGTTGACATTTTTTTCGCTATTAAATGAAAAATCTTTCTTGGTTGAAAATTCAACTCTTCTGTTGAAAATTTGTCTTTTTAGAATGAAAATTAATTCCTTTGGGTAGAAATTTGATCTTTTCAAATTGAAAATTCATGTATTTCGTGAAAAATTCTTCACTTTTGTTCGAAAATTATCGTCTTGGATGAAAATTCATCTTTTTAGTTAAAAATTACACTACTTGGTGGAAAGCTGAACTTCTTTTTAGAAATTCATTTTTTGGTTGAAGATTCATCATTCAAGTTGAAAATGTATCTTCTTGGTTGAAAATTAAATTTGCTGAAAATTTGTCTTCTTGGTTGAATTCAACTATTTTTCATTCAAAATTAAAATTGAAATTTCTTCTTGTAGAAATATCAACCATTATATTTTCTGCTGAAAATTAATCTTTCTTGCTTGAAAAATCAACTCCCTGGTTGAAAGTTGAAATACTTTCTTGAAAATCCATCTTTTTGATCAAAGATTTATCATTTTATTTGAAAATTCATGTATTTATTGAAAATTCGTCTCTTTGGATAGAAAGTTATTCTTGGTTGAAAATTATTTTCTTTTTATAGAAAATTTATCTGTTTCTGTTGCAAATTGGACTATTTGATTAAAAATCCATGTATTTTGTTGAAACTTCGCCTTTTTTGGTAGAAAATTAATCTTCTTGGTTGAAAATTCATCTTTCTGGCTAATAATTTGTGTTTTTTTGGTTGAAAATTAATTTTTTGTAACTGAAAATTTATCCATTTCATATTTGGTTGATAATTGATCTCTTTAGTTAGAAATTCGGTCTTTGGGTCAAAAATTCGTTTATTTGGTTGAAAACTAATTTTTCTTTGACTGAAAATTCATCTTTTTAATTACCAATATATTTCTTCATTTTGAAATTGAACTATTTTGTTGAATATTCGTCTTATTTAGTTGAAAATTCAACTGTTTGGTTCGGAAATTGATCTTTTTAAGATGAAAACTTAACTATTTGCTTGATAATTCATCTATCTTGTTAAAAACTCGTCTTTCTTGGTAGAATCTTTTTTTTCCTCGGAGGGTACACATTCGATCTTTGGAAGTGTTTCAGTGATTGAGATCTTGAAATATCTTTTCAAATAATATAATTTAATAAAAATGAGTAGACAGGTCTTGTTTTTGGAAAACCAGAATTCGACATTTTTTAAGAATAATATTGTCTTTTGCTTTTCAACGAACAAATTGACTTAAACTTTCATTTTCTGTAGTATTTTTCATACAATGTAAAATAATTCCCTTTATTAACAACTCCATCTTTATATTCCCATACATTGTATATTATATTTGCTATCGATAATAATTTCAGTCGAGATTATAAATTCGAATAGGGTCTTACAGGGTGAAAGTGCATTAAAATCCATTAGACACTTATTTTTTCTTTCTGTCTAATTCGTCTTAGTTTCCGAGATATCGAGGTTTGAATATTTGACCTTGAATGCTCGGCTCAAGTCCGCGCTCCGAGCTGAGCGGCGGCCCAACCGTAAATTTTCAAACCTCGATATCTCGGAAACTAAGACGAATTAAAAGAAAGAGAAGAATACGTATCTAATGAATTTTGATCTACTGTCTCCCCCTCAAGTCTCAGTCGAATTTGAGTGACAAAATTTTTCCAATAATGATTTCACGAGACTAGAAGCGTGAATTACGACTTATAAGTTTCTCCAAATAAGCTTCTTCGACTAAACTTAACTTCCTAGGTGGGTGTGAGTGACTCGCGCTTACTACCCCAAATTCAAAACCAACATAAAATCTATGAAAACCACTAGTAGGATGCCGAAATCCAAAGGCTTTATCGCCGCATACTTGTACGCTATATTGGCCTGGAGCTACGAGCAAATGGTCTTGCGTTAAGTGCCATCTAGTGCCATTTCTTGATGGTTTCATGCAGGTTCCAATATATGTAAGATCAGGAGCGGAAGGAATACTGATAGTTTCAGTATGTATTATATCGTTCATAGCAGGAGGAGTGTCGTTTGGAGTTTGATGATACGGAAGGGCCTGTGAACCTAATTCTGAAAATGAAAAAGTTCAAATGAACGATGGAAATGAAATTATATAACTCTTAGTCTTTTTTTAGTTCATCAATTTTGACGTTCAATTCGAAATCAGTGATCCAAAAAACTCCTCATAATCAGCTCAAGTTTTCTTGGCTTAAATTAAGGATAAGATTTTAGAGATTACATCCTGTGAAATTCAGATTTTTGCCACAACTTTTTTAAGCTATACCACAAGTTGATGTTCAGGTAAAATAATCCGAAAATTTTTCGGCCGTAGCCACGCTTGGATATTTTTATTCATAACTTGGGAACTGATTAAGATTTTTCAAGTTTCCTGGCCTTGAATTGAAAATGGCATTTCATAGAGTATGTCCTGTTCGTTTCGGTTTACTGATGCAATTATCCTAGCTCATCACACGAGTTGAATTCAAAGTACAAAATTCGAGAAATTCTTGAATTTAAAAAAAAACTCCTCACGTGATATATCCTCTTTAAAAAGTCAAAAATATCTCCAATAAAGCTCATTCGACGTGGAATTTCAAAGGCTTTCAAAAATTCTTTAAAAAATCTTCAGCTTTATTTCCAACCGAGTTATTATGAATCGTTTGGGTCAAAATTGGAATTCTCGATTTTTTAAAATGAAAGTTTCGATTAGACGTGTGCAAAAAAAATTCAATTTGATTTCGAACTGACATTAGACGCGCTTCAAATGTCGAAAATATGAATTCGATGCGTGCTATTGTCGGATCGGTTTATTCGATTCGATCGACCCACCGATCGAATGTCAAAAAACCGACATCCGATATGTCCTACCATAGAATCGGTTTTTTTCGATTTGATCGGCTGGCCTTCGATTGTCTAAAATCTAAAATGCGACTTACAGAAGGCATTTCAAGTTTTTAATCAAGATTTGTCAAATGTTTTTCACAGACTTGACAGGTTTATAATATTTATTTTCTTATTCAATAATCTCAAGTCAGAATTAGAGGGGGAGACCCCCTACTGAAGATTAGCCTAATATTGGTATTATTACTTATTAGACTAGCTTTATTTTAATTATTTTCGCCAAATAACAGTTTTTTTAAATTTGTATTTTACATTTGTGGCATTTGGATTAATAATTGTAGAATGAGAAATTTCATGTGATATAAAATAAATGCACCTCAAATTTCCATTAATTTTTATAGTATTGAATTGAAATTTGTATTCTATAATATTTTTGTATAATATTATAAAAAAGAAATTGGAACCGATTTCAACTGATTTTAACCTTTCAACGGGAAGTTATTTGCAGATGGGATTTTGTTTTTGATTACAGTTCTTTGGCATCCTACAAACAATTTAACACCAACTTTTAAATAATCAATCTGGCCCTTTTTGAAAAATAATCGATTATTCTGTCCAATTAAGTTTTAAGTAAAAAAATTACCGAAAATATCATTATAATTTATAAACACGTTTTTAAATTCAACAAAAATGTCTCTGGACAAATTGATATTCAGAAGCGGTTTGTGAATCGATTTGAACGTTTTTTCAAAATTAAAGCTAACAAAATTTCGCATAAGTCGGTCAGGGTTGATTCTGCAAAAAGTTTTTCATTTTTTTTATTCAATAACAAAAATGTAAACATTTTTTTTTTGTTGAGAAGAGTGCCGGTTTTCGAAAAATACTTGGATTCAATCGAAAATAACTAGAATCAATGAAGAAACTATCCAGGAAAGTTGTTCATTAGCTTAGAAATTGTTAAAAATTCATTGAATTTGTTAAAAACAAATAAGTGAGTGAAAATGGATTCATAGAGATTAGCAGTGATTCGTGAATTGATTTGCACTAAATTTGAACAATTTCTTAACAAAAACTGTTTTTGAATTGTATTCATGAAATATAATAAATAAATTGTTATTTTATAAACAAATTTCTTAAATAATTATCCATAGCAGGTATTTATGTTGAAATAAATCAAGGTTTTTCTATTGAATCGGCCAAAAATTATACGAAAATGTCACAGAATTATCAAATTTATTCCTCCAGTAACAACTGATGACTGTTTCAACAAATTTAGTTAACAAATGCACTGTCTGGCTATTTTTTGGAGGTAAAAACTTGGACTTCTCAACGCCATGAAGTGAGAGTAACTAATTTCTAAACTTTTAGAGAGCTTATATGACAATCAATAATTTTCATTGTTACCAACAATTGTTTAAACAAATTTTTATCATCTTAGGCATTTGTTCAGGAAAAATTTCGTTTCTTTAGGGTATTAGCAGATTGTTATTCATTAATAGCTCTGTGCTATCTGTCGATAACAATTGATAATTGCCTAAACAAAATTAATTGAGAAATGCATTTTTCGACTATTTTTAAAGGTAAAGGCTTGGTTTTTTTTAACATAACCAACTGTTAATTACCGATTTTTAAACTTTTTTCATAAAACTCGATAACAATACACTATTGTTATTCTCATTAATAATTTCATAAAGAATTTTTTGTCCTCTCATACATTTGCAAACAAAAACTTCCGTTTTTTTAGTGATATATATATATATACAATTACATAGACATAACTCTTTGCTATCATTTGATAACAAACGATGATTTGTTAAACAAATGATTAGATTTTGTACAGCTGGACAGACACGTTATACACAGTAATTTCCAGGAGCATTGCTGCAGCTTCTGGGAGCAATGGTCTTTCTGCCTTTACAAAATCTGTTTTGAAACTAGTTATATGCCTCTTCTGATGATTGACCGATCGGGACCGATGCAAGCATAAAGTACCAACTGTATTTTTGTACATACAAGTTTGCTGTTTTTAGACAATGTTCGCGAAACTTGTCTGTATCGATAGCTTTACCAGATTCTAAAATTTGCATTGTGCCAATTAGTTCGTGCTCTACAAAATAAACTAAACCATCGATTTTGACTTTCCTTGGTTTCAGTATTTTCATTTGCTTGTCAATATTGCTAAATTCAAGTTAAATTTTTGATGACGTTTCTTTAGCGTACTCAAACATTATTGACACACAATTTTTTGGCGAACAAGGTCGAGGATTTTCCCAAATTACTGGCAATGATGGATCTGTTAAGCATCACATTTAAGCTAAACATTTTCAGGTATTACGTCTTTAACTTTTAACAGTCTCGCATCAGTATGATCTAAAAGGTCTTGCGATCGAATGGTGGCTCCTGTTTCAGCAATCTGTATGACAGTACTTTGTGAATAACAAATTGTTTTTGCATTCGTAACCTGTTTGTAAGGATGGAGGGTATCTGCGTTTTTGTCTTCGAAAAGATTCCTTAAGAGTTCGTACTCATGTTTTGTCAATTTTCAATCAACAAAGAGTTCAAGAGCCTCGTAACTAGTAAATGGAATTGCCTTTTCACTTTCGACTGCTGATTCAACATTCATTGCGTCATTTTCAATATCCTTTTTAATAATTCCAATCGCAGTCTTGTTGTCCAAAGTCGGTAAATTAGGAAACAAAACAACTTCATCTCCAGAAACTGACTGTTCAATTGCCAAAATTCTTCTTTCCTTCGTTTTGTCAGAGCATTCTTAGAAGCTCTTGGTTTTCGAATATGTGAGAAGAAGGCCTCCTCGGATGCTGAAAAGTTTGATTCCAACCAGGTTTAATTTTTCTCAAGAAACCTTTCTTCTCGTTTTTCTATACCTGCAAAAGATATCTTCTATTTTTTGGAAAACGCTGGCATAAAATAGCGAGTAAGGTTGAAGCGAATAATCTTTTTGGAACTGTCAGAAGATTTATACCTTTCCTGAATATAAGTCGATAAAGCTTCTACCGTATTAAAAGCCGAATGTATCAGCACATAGCTTAATTGCCTGTTTGAAATTTCGAGAGAATCCATGTTTTTATTACAGAACGTCTTAATTCTGAGAAATTTCAAGTAACATGAGAATTTCACTCAATGGTAAATCCCGTAAGAGAAACTAACCTATAAAAAACAGTTCGTGAGAACGACTATGCTCGCAACAAATGAAGCAAACCAAATCACAACAAAATAAACATAAGATATTTTGGTGCTCCTAAGAAGACGTGAACAAGTAATAGTACGAAAAATATAGAAAGCGAAATCGTGAAATTGCAGTAAGGGATACTAAATCAAAGTAATCGCAAGTGAAAACAAAGTCAACGTGAACGCGAAAGTGCATGCTGTGAAGCTAGTGCCATGTGGTACCCATATTAATTTGTTTTAGGAAGAAACACGTAAAGATGGGGATTCAAAACAAGTGAGTGCTGACTTTGGTTGTAAAGTTAGCATCAGTGATTGACGGTTACGTCAATTCAAATATCCCCAAGATAGGCGGAAACTTTTGCTTACAAATATATGAAAAGACAAACATTTGTCTATGAAATTATTAATGACAATAACAATAGTAGATCGTTATCGAGTTTTCTCGAAAACGTTTCAAAATTAGTTATTGAAAGTTGGTAACGATGAAGAAACCAAGTTTTCTACCTATAGAAATAGCCAAAAAATGCATTTGTTAATTATTTAGTTTAAACAATTATCAATTGTTAAAATCGATAGCACAGAGTCATTAATAAATAACAGTCTGCTAATACCCTGAAGAAACGCAATTTTTTTCTTAAAAAATGTCTACGATGATAAAAATTTGTTAAAGCAATTATTATTAACAATGAAAATTGTTGAGTGGCATGAAAGCTCCCTAAAAGTTTACAAATTAATTCTTCACACTTCATCACGTTGAAAAGACCTAGTTTCTGCCTCTAAAAATAGCCAGATAGTAAATTTGTTGATTAAATTTGTTTAAACAATCATCAGTTGTTATTGGATGAACAAATCTGATAATATTGTGACATTTTCGTATAATTTTTGGCCGATTTAATAGAAACGACTTGATTCATTTCAACATAACTACCTGCTATGGATTATTGTTTATAAAATTTGTTTATAAAATGATAATTTACTTATCATATTTCATGAAGTCATTTAAAGAGACTTATTGTCTGTAAATTGTTAAAAATTAATGCAAATCAATTCACGAATCATTGCCAATCCCCATGAATCCATTCTCACTCACAAATTCAATCATTTTTCACGAAATTTCTAAGCTGTCAAGCAACTATTTTGAATAATTGCTTGATTGATTCTAGGTATTATGAATCAACTCCAAGAATTTCCCGAAAACTGGTACTCTTCTGAAAAAAAAATTATCCACTTTTGTTATTGAATAAAAAAATAACTTTTTTTCCAAAATCGATCCTGGCCGATTTATGAGGAATTTTATTAGCTTTAATTTGAAGAAAATAGTTCGAATCGGTTCACAAACCGCTTTTGAAAATCAATTTGTCCAGAGACATTTTCTTTGCCCCACCGTGCGGCGGTAGGACGAGACGAATGTCGGTTTTTTGACATTCGATTGCTGGGTCGATCGAATCGAATAAACCAATCCGACAATAGCGCAAGTTGAATGTTGGTTTTTCGACATTCGATTGAATCAAAAAACGGATTCGGCGATAGCACGAGTCGAATGTCAGTTTTTTAACATACGATTGGTGGGTCGATCAAATTGAATAAACCAATCCGACGTTAGCGCAAGTCGAATGTCGGTTTTTCGACATTCGATGGACGGGCCGATCGAATTGAAAAAACCGATTCAGCGATAGCACGAGTCGAAAGTCAGCTTTTCGACATTCGATGGTCGGGCCGACCTAACCGAAGAAACCGATCCGGCCACAGCCATACTATAGACTTTTGAGGTTATGTTTCTTTTAGTTTTGGCACTGGCTAGCGTTACGGAATTTTCCGTAAAACTAACCCGGTCAAGTGTAGCGCTAAGACTAGAGTTACGAAAATTCCGTAACTTTAGCCCTAAACGAGCTGAAAAGAGGTTGGTCTTACGGAAAATTTCGTAACGGTAGACAGTTCTTTTAGTTTTATAGTTAGTCAAATGAAATCTTTTTCAAGTGTTGCCACTATGGCATACCGCCATTTTCGCAAGGCTTCGTAAGCTACGAAAGCCGCCATTTTCGATGTTCCTATTGTGCAAATGTCGATTTTTCGACATTCAATGGATGGGGCGATCGAATAAAAAAACCGATCCAGCGATAGCACGAGTTGAATGTCGGTTTTCCGACATTTGATTGGTGGGCCGATCGAATCAAATAAACTGATCCGAAAATGAACGCACGTCGAATCAATAATGCCATATTCGATTCAACAAAATGCACACGTCTAGTTCCGATGGTTAAAGCCAAACAAAGGGCTCCTGTCTAAAAATGGTTAAAAACAAATTTCTTTAGTCAGATATATTATTATTTTTGTTGCATTTACCAATAAAGTTAAAGATGACCACCAAGGTGATGAGCAGAGTGAAAACGGCCCTCATTTTTCGAAAATGGTTAAAAAACTGATTACAGTATTAATTGAAAATTTGGGTAAAAATTTCAACTAATGAATATTCTGGTCTTTCTTGGAGGCTTATATACCGTTTTTCAGCTATCTCATGGATTGTAGGCATTAAGATTGTCTTCCACGATATTTATTTTTCGCGAGACAGTTTCAAGAAGGAAAAATTATTTGCCAAGTACTTTGAAATTGATATCGTAATTTATTCAATCTTTTATATTTCAGGAAAAGACGGTTTTCACATTTGAAAACTAATATGAATTTGATGCATTTCATAAGATTAAAAAAGATTATATAAGATTTCTAATTTTTCGAGGATTTTCGAAGGATTTCTTATGATTAAAAGAAATTTCTTTGATTCAAAGAAATGGTTTTTCGTACCATTTTAATTGATTTGAAATGACTTTCTTAATTTTGAAATTATTTCTCGTTATCTCAGAAAAATTATGTTAAAGAAACGGTTTTTTCAGTACAAGACAAATATGTTTTTGAGATACGCTTACAAAACTTGCTAGCATGTAGAAAAGAAACGTGCTGTTGTAAAATTCTATGAAATTTTAATTTACTTAAAACTTACGACATAAAATGATCTAAACATAAATTCCTCAAGGAAAAGTAATATCAAATAATGATACATGCGTCTAAAAAACAAAGACAAGTTCAAGTTATATTAGTGAAAATATCGCCAGAAATAGATATTGTCCGACAGAAACAGATCTTTCAGAAAATTTGAAAGTTCGAACAATTTGAATTTATTCCAGGAAATACTTACCGGAATTGGATATTTTTCAACAGAAACAGTCTGGTCTTTCAGAAAATGTGAACATTTGAACAGTTTCAGGTTACCTAAGGGAATTCTAGGTAGCACGCATCAAATCTCGGTTTTCGAAATTCAATGCACTGGCCGATTAAATCGAAAAAACCGATCCGACGGTAGCACGCATCAAATGTCGGTTTTTCGACATCTGATGCGCGGACCGATTGAATCAAATAAACCAATCCGAAACGGAACGCACGTCGAATCGAAAATGCCATATTCGATTCAAAAAAATGCACACGTCTATTGAAAATGTAAATATTGCAGTTGAAGATTCATTATTTCAGTTGAAAATTCGTCTTTTGGGTTGAAAATCCAATTACTTAGGGTTAAAAATCAATCAATTTCGGTTGCAGATTCAATTATTATGTTGGAAATTCAACTGTTTTTAAAAAAACTCATGTGTTTTTTGAAAAATCGCAACATAGCGATATTCCTGCCTTTGTTTCATGAATATTATACCGGACGGAATTCACTGTGTGTTGCTTACACAGGGTGTTTCTTTTATCTTGAGACATCGAAATATCTCCAGAAATACGCATCTCACGAAAAAAATATCTGCAATAAAAACTTTTTATTTTCGAGGGAGAAAAGCAACCGCGCAAAAATTCACCTCACCTCCCACCCCCTGAGGTCTGGAGAGGGGTAACTTTAAAATTTCAAATGGGAACCTATATTTTTTATTGCGGATTCAGATTCTTCATTAAAAAATACTTAAATTTTGTCCAGAAAAAAATTTCGATTCGCGCCAGATTTCGATGCATTTGCGGGTTAAAGTCGCAGATTTGGAATGTGGAAGTCGCATCCACATTCCACCCCCGGTGAACAACCCTCGGTTGCGCCTGTGCCTGCGCGACTTCAACCCGTCAATGCATCAATATCTGGCGTGAATAGAAAATAAATTTCGAATAAAACTTACGTATTTTTTGATGGAGAATTTGAATCTGCAATAAAAAATATAGGTTCCCATTTGAAATTTTAAAGTTACTACTCTCCCGCCCCCAGGGGGTGGGGTGTAGTGTAAATTTTTGCGGAGTCGCTTTTCCCCTTCGAAAATAAGTAGTTTTTAGTAAAGACATTTTTTTCGTTAGATGCGTATTTCTTCAGATATTTCGATGTCTCAAGATAAAAGAAACACCATGTAGTTTTGTATCCTCATACTGCCTTCTTCATTTTTGTCTCTATTCATCAAAAATGATTCAAGTAGGGCTCATTTGACGCAGAATTCCATAACGTTTCTGATAATTTTTCATAAATCATTCCGTCTCATTTTATTACAAACATATAAAACGTAAAGTAAGTGCATGTTTTTAATCGCTCGTATTATTTTCTCATACTGTCCTCCTCCTTTTTGTCTCTATTCATTGAAGATACTTCAAAAACACTTCATATGTGGCTTATTTGACGCTGTTTTCAATAAGCTTTCCAATCGTTCTTTATAAATTATTGTAGTATCACATTTAGTTCCAAACATATCATTAGAGAAGTGAATGCGTATTTTTAATCGTTAGTTTTATGCTCGAATGCTCTCATCTTTATTTTTGTCTCTGTTCATCCAAAATAATTCAAACGGAGCTCATTTAACGCGGAATTTAATGAATTTCTCAATGCTTTTTCATAAATTGTTCTATCTGATTTTGTTCTTAACATATCATGCTAGAAGCAAATGCATGTTTTCAACCGCTAGTTTTATGTCCTTACACTCTTTTCTTCATCTTGGTCTTTATTCATCAAAAATACTGTAAGGAGGCTCACTTGGCGCGAAATGAATTAAATTTCAAAACGCTTTCTTATAAATTATTGTCCATCATTTCGTTTCGAACATATCGTACGAGAAATGAGTGCATGTTTTTAAACGCCACTTTTATTTCCTCAAACTGTGCTCTTCCTTTTTGTCTCTTCCATTCAGAAACACTTCAAATAGGACTTATTTGACGAGGAACTTAATACAATTTTCAACGTTTCTTCATAAATTGTTCTATCTCATTTTGTTGTTAAGATATCATGCTCGGAGTAAATGTCTGTTTTTCCCGCTAGTTCTGTGTCCTCATACCCTCCTCTCATTTTGATCTCTATTCATCAAAATTACTTTGAAAGTGGGCTTATTTGGAGCGAAATTTAATAATCTTTCTAATGCTTTTTCAGAAATAATTGCAACTCATTCTATTCTGAACATATCATGCGAAAAGTGAGTGCATTTTTTCAAACGCTAGTTTTGCAGGTGACCTCATACTTCTGAGCGATAGTGTATATTACATTTCTCTAGAAAAATATCTGACCTATTAGTCATGTTTTGTGAAAATAAATTTAAAAATAAGTTAATTAACTTCCTTCAACCCAAAATTTTTTTCTTGATGTATGAATGACAAGAGATTCGTATTGTCACATATGGAAAATCATTTGACGTTTTCAATTTTGGTTCGGCAACCAACACATGCAATAATTTCACTGAAATCCAGATAAGAATTAGATTTTTTGTTTGAGCTTACTTCTCCTGACAAAGGCTAGTAATAAAAAAATTATTCTCAGTCACGCAAACTCTTTACTCTTTTTCACTCGTTTCGCACGTGAAAAAAGACAAACAATTTCGTAACTAATTGTATCCATATTATCAGGAGACAAAAATTCAAATTTTACTTTCCATCACGCCTTAATTCTATCCGATGAGAAATTATATATTTCTTTATTACATTGAATCACTAATTTTGAATTTGTTTTAAAGGACTGGACAGGCCACGACCTTTTTTTAATAATCGGAACAGAGATATTTTTTCAAAAAATGCAAGAATTTTTATTTTGAGAATGAAATTAGTTATTTATATAATTCTTATTTTCCTATTTTCAAGCAGTGACTCATAAATATGCGATATTGATAAAAGTGACGTAGATTATTCACAAGTTTCAAAATTTTGCCTTTTCAGTATTTTAATGAAGTTGAAAATGTTACACAAACTTTTATCAAACTTTTATACTTATCACGTGTCCCAAATTACAAATTAAAAATCAAAAATTGCTTAATATCTATTAAGAATATCTTCTGAATATTTGAGATTCTTGGATATAACTTGTATTGAATTAAAAAGAACAATCATGAAGTGGGTTCAATATTTTAGAGTTATTTGGTTGAAAATTCATGTATTTTGTTGAAAATTCGTCTTTTGCGGTTGAATTCAACTGTTCTTCATTTTGAAATAAAATCATTTTTGGTTGAAATATCCACTAGTACATTTTTTGATGAGAATTCATATTTTTTCGCCCAGAAAATTAAACGATTTGGTTGACATTTTTTTTCTCTTTTAACTGAAACATCTTTCTTGGCTGAAAATTCGTCTTTTGGATTAAAAATTAATCTCTTTTGGTAGACACTTGATCTTTTTTTAACTGAGAATTTATATGTCTTGTGGGAAATTCATCAATTTTGTCAGAAAATTATCTTCTTGAATACAAATTCATCTTTTTGGTTGAAAATTACACTACTTCATGGAAAGTTGAAATGCTTTTTAGAAATTAATTTTTTTGGGTTGAAGATTCATCATTTTATTTGAAAATTCATGCATTCATTAAAAATTCGTCTTTTTGGGTGAAAAGTTAATCTTGGTTGAAAATTCAACTGTTCGGCTAATAATTCATTCTTTTGTTGATGAAAATTCATCTTTTTGGTTGAAAATTCAACTAGTCAGTTAAAAATTCAATTATTTTATTGAAAATGCGTCTTTTTGGTTGAAAATTTTTTTTTCTAATTGAAAATTCATCTGTTTTAGTTGCAAATCGAACTATTTGATTGAAAGTTTATATATTTTGTTGAAACTTCTCCTTTTCTGGTAGGAAATTAATCTTCTTAGTTGAAAATTTATTTCTTTTGTCGAAAATTGAACCTTTCTGTTAAATCTCGTTTGTTTGGATAAAAAATATATTTTTTTTAACTGAAAATTCAAGTATTCCATTTTTGGTTGAAAATTGATTTTTTTAGTTGAAAATTCATCTTTTTTGGTAGAAAAGAATTTTCCTTGTTTGAAAATTCATTTCTTCGATCAAAAATTGAACCATTCTGTTGAAACTTCGTTTGCTTGGTTGAAAATTAACCATCTCATTTTTGGTTCAAAATTCATCTTTTTTGGTAGAAAATTAATCTTCTTCGCTGAAAATTTATCATTCTGGTTGATAATTTGTGTTTTTTAGTTGAAAATTATTTTTTTTAATGAAAATTTATCCATTCTATATTTCGTTAATAATTGACCTTTTTAGTTAAAAATTCGTCATTTGGGTTAAAAATTCAACTATTTGGTTGAAAACTGATTTTTCTTTGATTGAAGATTCATCATTTGAAATGAAAATTTATTCCTCTATTCTAAAAGTGAACTATTTTGTTGAATATTCGTATTTTCAAGTTGAAAATTCAACTGTTGGTTCGAAAATTGGCCTTTTCAAGATGAAAATTTAACTATTTGCTCGAAAATTCATGTATTTTGTTAAAAACTCGTCTTTTTAGTAGGATTTTTTTTTTGCTAGTAGGATACACTTTCAATCTCTGAAAAGATTTAAGTAATTGAGACCTTGAAATATCTTTTCAAATAATATAATTTAATGAAAAAGAGGAGACAGGTCTTGTTTTCAAAGAAACAGAATTCGACATGTTTATGAATAATATTGTCTCTTGTTTTTTAACAAACAAATTGACCATCAAACTTTTCATTGATAACTTAGAAAAGATTCTCTCTGATATGAATAAATTTGTACCAGTAGCTATTATTAATGAATGCCTTGAAAGGGAAACTGAATTGAACAAAAAGAAACTCTCAATAATAATAAAAAACATAAAAGAAAATTTGAAAACATTCTAAAACTCCAAGGTAAAATACATAAATAGACTTTAAACATTCACTTAGCTCTTTTTCGAGACCAACCGGACCCATGGTTTTTAAACATTTCTGATGTAGTGATTCCACAAAAAGTTATCAACATTCTAAGGTTAGGTGAAGGATTTAGCAACAAATATAGTGAAAAAAGTATATCCAATTCTTCGAAATTATTAAAGACATTAAGGCCAATATTATTTATACTAATTTCTTATATTAAGGTCTGTCAAATGAATTTTTGAATAATGGTACACCACAAACCCTAGCCGAAAAAGAATGATGTGAAGGATTATTTGAAACAAAAATCTTTGTGAAACGTCAACCTGAATTATTGATTACTAAGGCTGATAAAGGTAATATTACTGTTGCAATTTTAAAGGATAATTAAATTCAAAAAATGATTCATATTTTCGATGACAAAGACAGTTTTGCAGTAATTCCGAATGATCCTACAAAAATGATTCAAAAAGGTACTTTCAAAAATGTAGAGAGATTAAGACTTCAAAAATGCTTGGATAATAATATTGCAACATGTGACATTGACACGATTCATTCAAAACTACCTCTTGCCTATGGCCTAGTAAAACCTCACAAAGTATAATTTCCTTTACGGTCTGTTATTTCAACAATAGGCTCACCCACAAGAAAATTAGACGAACTTTTGAGTAGAATCATCAAAGAATCGGTGACTATTTCAGCAAGATCGATAAAAAACAGTGCTGCCTTTTTGAAATTAATTGAAAATGTTAAGATTCCAACAAATCACATTTTTGCCTCTTTTGATGTAGTAGCCATGTTTCCAAATATCCCATATGAAAGAGTAAAACTTGCTATTGAAAACAGATGGGAAAAAATAAAACTTCACACCAAAATTACAAAAAAACAAATTTTAGATGCAATTGAGTTTGTTTTCAGTTCAATTTATTTTTAATTTAATGGTACTTTCTACAAACAAAAATTTGATACTCCGATAGGCTCTGTCTTGTCGTCCGTTATTGCTGAAATAGTGACGGAAGATCTGAAAAATGAAGATTTTAGCAGAATTACTTTTGATTTGGATTTTTATGCAAGTTATGTTGATGATTCGGTATTATCTTTACATACACAAAACGTAGATTCCCTAATCAATGTTTTCAACAGTATTCATCCAAGATTACAATTCACTGTTGAAGTTGAAACAGAAGGTAGACTGAATTTTCTAGATATGACTTTAATAAAGACTCCTGAAAATTATAT
>JAUMHM010030994.1:0-16133 GCA_032362435.1 Melikaiella ostensackeni
GAAACTTTTCCCGAAAAAGCAAGCTAAAGGTGAAAATTCCAGATACGAAAAATAATTTCTAGGTTAGTTTTGCATTTTTTTCATTCATGTGATTACAGTGTTACTCATAATGAATTCAGTTGAAACTATCAGAAAAGAAAACTATATATTATAGTTTAATTATGAAAATTACTTGATCCATGAATTATAAAATTTGTAAATGGAATTCTAAGAATTTACGACATTTACGACTAAAGATTTTACGACACATGTGTTGTAATTTGGCATTACTATTCCAGGAATGTAAATTCACTATACAAAAGTATGGTAAAAGTGTGGTAAGATTACAAACATTTTTAACAGTGTAACTCACAATCAGTCTTTCATTTTTTGAGTTTAGTCTTTTTTTAAATCTATGCCTAAAAAGAGCTCTTTCTTACAATGTTATTTGCTTAAATTCTTTAAATTGGCACACCTGGAAAGGTGCAAAGGGTTCTGAAACAGTCAAGGTGTGGAAATCTTTTAAAGTTATGTAAAAAGGGTAAAAAAATTAGTTTATCAGAAATTGCTCGTTTCTGGAGCATTTTATCAAAATTCATTTCATAACTAGAAATAAAGTACATACAAGTCCCCACAAAACTGAAACAAAAAAGATTGTTCTAGCTCTAATAGTTTAGGAGATATTGTCTTAAGAAGCCAATTTTAAATGATAATTTGGTGAATATTTTACATTTTTTAAAAATATCTCAATTTCAATGCATAATTACGTGAAAATATACACATAATTAGTTAAAGCAGATTAAATTATCTGTAAAACTAAAAAAACTAATGTTCTAGCGGCCCTAGATCCAAATTTATGGCTTCCTGAAGTAGGTCCTTTTTTATAGAATTGGGTTGAACATATAGTTGTTGAAAGTACCTCATTTCCAGTGCACCCCACGTGAAAAATAATCCTTAGTAAACTTATTGTATACCTTTCTTATGTAAAACTTATGTAAAATTTTTTATTTTTTCTAAAACATAATAAGTTGCAGCAACTCCTGGCATTTTAGAATACCAAATATAGTTTTGTCAGTAGAATATGACAAATATTAATGATATTTAATAAAAAAACTTAATATCGCGAAGATGTGAATCTTAAAACAGTCCAGGATAAAAAATTTTAAAAATCTTTCCGTCTATAAAGAAGGGCCTAATTCAGGAAGCGATAACTTTGGATCTATGGCAGCTATAACATTATTTTCTTTAGTTTTACAGAGAAGTTAATCTACTTTGAATTATTAAATGCTCATTTTCAGATAAATATGTATCAAAATTCAGATATTTGAAAAAAATCTGAAATGTTTATCAAATTTTCATTTAAAATTCGCTTTTCAAGACAATATCTCCTAAACTATTAGAGCTAGAACATTTTTTTTTGGAGGGGAGGAAATGTATGTACTTTTTCTTATTTATAAAATTAATTTTGACAAAATGCTTCGAAAACGAGCAATTTCTGAAAAACTGATCATTTACCCTTTTAACGTAACTTTAAAATAGTTTCTCACCTCGATTGATCTTGAACCCTTCGCACCTTTTTTGGGGTACTAAATTAAAGAATTTAAGCAAACAAAAGTGTAAGAAAAAGCTCTGTTAAGGCCAAGATTTTGAAAAAAAAATTATACTCGAAAAGTGAAATACTCACTTATTTTAAAAGCCCACCTTACGATTTTCTTCATTTCATGCATCGAATAATTGGATGGCATCCCCAAAAAATAATCAGCAAAAAACCGGGATGGGTCAGCACCTTTTCAGTGAAAGCTGCTTCAAGCCAGGCGTGGCATAGTGGGGCAAAAAAGGTATCTCTGAACAAATCAGTCTGCAGGCCACAATTTTAATCCAATATTAATTTTTTTAAATTAGAGCTAATAAATTCTCCATACATCGGTCGAGGCCAATTTTTGAAAAAGACTTCAAAAAAATTGTATATAATAAATAAGATTGCAATTTTTTTTTGACAGCACCATTTTGTCAGAAGAAATTTTATTGACGCTCTAATAATCAGAATCAGTGAAACAACTCTCTAGAAGTAACTTCCAGCGGTATTAGTTGATTAAACAATATTTCTATTTTATTATGAACAATTAGGTTAAAAATTGTGGTTTATGCAGAATTAGATCCTTTTTGTTGCTTAAAACTAATATTTTTTGCAGGAAATGTGTGTGAAAATATCTTGTCAAAGATCTTTTGAAGCGTCAACTTGATATTGCACAACAACTTTCAATTATTCAAACAATTTTAATTAACAAATGCATAACTTTGTTAGTTTTCACTTCAGAGATTTCGTTTTTGTCGTGAAACCAAGAGAATTATTCAAACAATTTGAATTAACATACATAAATTTCTTTATTTGAATCCGTATAAAGTGCAAGTGCTTCATCATCCGTAAATAGCATCGAATTTGTATCTTCTGATGTTCCCCCTTCTGCTTCCTGCACTTCTAATTCTGGTCTGCTTTCACTCAAAACACCTTTTTTAACAATACGAATTGCAGTTTTTTTGTCCAAAGTGTGCCAGTTCTTAAATAAATCAATGTCCTCCTCTGAAATGGATTCTTTCAATTCTCCTATCCTTCTTTAAATTTTTTCAGAACATTCTTTGAACCTTTTTTGTTTTTCAATGTGACGGACATGATGCCCCTGATGCTTTAAACATTGTATCCAACCAGGTTTGATTTCTCTCGAGAAATTGATACTCATCAGAAACATAAGCTTTGAACTTTTTGTTAAAAGTAGGTACAAAAAACTGAATCAGTTTTTTACGAACAATTTCTTCTGAATTTGCAGAAAGGCTATATTTTACCTTTAAAAGATACAGCAGATCCTCTAAAGTTTTGGAATTTGATTCAAACATAATATCAGAGAGTTCTCAATTTTTGATTTCGATAGAATCCATGTTTTCCTTATTAATAAAATCAATAAGGTACAATATCATACACTGCGGTAGAATGCAACTAAGAATAGGAAACACCAAATGGTAAATGTTACAATCTAATCAATCACTCGGTGGTCTTGGATAACTTTGAAACGAAAGTCCTTGAACCGAGGGGATTTTTTCATAAATCTTCTTTACGATGTCTCACGAGTATTTAATGTCGATATATGAAAATAATCGGTAGAGGGGTTCGTGATATAAATCGATTTTTGTATGGTCATGTAGCATTTTCCAATCAGTATGCCTTTGCAATAAATATTACAAGATTGAAACGTGTTTGAATGTGTTTAATTTCAGTTAATTTATTATGAAATTGCCAAATATTGCAACTGGAAATAACAAACTTGAAAGTAAATCGATTATATTTGTTAAAATTACAAGCTTCATCAATAATTTTACTTTCTTATAAATAGTTCATTAAGGATATGAAAATATTACATTTGGAAGAATGAAAGTCCACTTCAATAATAATTAACTCATTATTCATTCATAAATCAACAATAATAGTCATTAAAATGAAAGGAAATCGTTATGCTCAAACAAATGATCATTTTCAATAAACGCCTCTTCATCGAATGTTTTCAACTGTCATCGATTAAATATCTCTTTAAATAGCTTTATTTCTTTACTCTATTACTATGCATATGAATATCAATTGTTTTATAACATTGTTCGTTGGTCAAAATGCCAAAAGCCAGGACACATGAGGAAAATCGCTCGTAGATTTGCTTATTTTGTTTCGGGAAAACTAAAACAATGATCCCTATAAATGGAGAATTGAAAATACTTGTTCAGGAACAGTTTGAGCATAATGAAGCAGACTATAGACTACCCCTTGTTTTGTGCATTAGTTGCAAACAAGACCTGTACCGTATTGGAGAAAAAATTGTAAGATCGCCACAATTTTCCGAGCTGAAGCTCGTCAAGAAAGATACTAGATCAAATAGCAACTCTGTGTGTGACTGTTTTATGTGACCTTGCTCGAAAACCAGAATTTGGAAACTTGAATTTCGCAAAGGGTAATGTTTTATTTAAACGAATTAATATCCTGGCCGACAAGACAAATATAGAAGTTAAAGGCAAGTTAATATGTCGAATTTCCTTGTAACATTTTTTTTAACGATTTAACTGAATTTTATTTACCTTCCAAGGTTCATGTTTACCTATTACATACATATTTTTTACATTTATTTTATCCTTTTTCCGTTAAGTTGGCTTATGAATAAACTTTTGAGTAGTATTTCCTTTAAATTCTGTAAAATTTATAATCATTCTCTGACATTTTTTTAGATGAAGTGCAGTTACATTTGATCGAAAGTCGTTGCAGTTATTGCTTCTCGCTGGTTGGAAAAGAGCTTTCTCATAAATGCAAGTTAACCACACGCCTACTATAGAGAACTTGACTGAATCCATTATATGCGCAGGTTCAAAAACTGCACAAGTTGTCTCATCCCTACTGAAACGAATATTGAATGAAGAAAAAGAATCTCAAACCGTATCGTTAGCTCAGTCATACGGTGAATATATGCAAGTATTAATCAATCGAAAAGTTGACGACCTTCCTGTTGAAAATCAGTTGCTTTCTGTAGAAGATTTAATTAAGATACAGACCAGTCTACATTTAAATCAAAAGAAGACGATGGTCATTGCTTCAGCTGTTCGCGTAGCCACAAAGAATGCAAAAGCTGTTGAACTAGATTTGGAAGAAAAGCTTTCAATTAAAATCCACTATGTTGATAAACATTTTAGTAGAAAAATGTTTGATTCTACACACGTGAAAGTTGACAAAGTTCCAGCTGCATCTGAAACAGTTGCTTACTGCACAGATCTTCAGAGTTTTGATTGAGTACATAAAAGAAAAACAGTTTTCGTCTATCACTTGATATTTGGAATTGATGGTGGAGGAGGATTTTAAAAAATATGTTTATCGATTCAATCATCAGCACAAAACAAAATTTCACCTAAACGCAAACAGAAATGTGAAGATTGTATTTTCGCCAAACGCATTAAGGAGTCGGGTTTCAGAAATTAACGATACTTGCTCTCGCACCTACTTCTCAGGAAAATTGTGAGAACGTATCTAAATTCTGGTCTGCATTAAACATCTTGAATTGGCTAATAATTTGGTTGGCATAATGTCGCACAGCAGTAACTACCCTTGTACTTGGTGCTAAGCTCATAAAAATAATTTGAATGCCTGCGATACGTACAGGATGATAGCAAATACGTTAGAAAATTATAACCAATAGTCTTTAGCAGAAGCTAAAAAAGCAGATGCAAAATTTTACAAGAACTGCATCCATAGTCCTCTTTTTTTAGATGCCTCATGATTAACAATTTCTCGTCATCATTCCTCTGCCAGAGTTACATTTAATGATTGGTGTTGTGAACACTTTATATGAACATTTATTGAATGAATTTGATTAAGATGCACTCCAGTGGATAGAAACGTGCTGTGTAACTCGTGATGTACGTCACGGTAGTTCGGATTTTAACGGCAATTCTTGCAAGAAACTTTTAGAGAAACTCGATTTGCTGCGTTTAAGAAGTCATAATTTGAGATTCTTCAAATATGTAATCGCAGTTGAAAAATTTAGAGACATAGTTCATGCCTGCTTTGGTAAAAATCTGGATCCTAGCTCCAAAACAAAGATTGCAGCATTTAAAGATAGCTACATTACGATTGATATACCAATAACACTTAAAGTTCATGCAGTTTTTTTCCATGTAGCCGAGTTTTGCGAAGAATTGCAAACAGATTTTGGTTTCTACAGCGAATATTCAACGGCGTTAAATTGTTGGTTTTGAATGTTTTATTCAGACATTTTCCAATTGCAAGTGTCGGAAATCAAAAACGGTTTAGTTTTGTAAATTTGAATAGATTTGAACATCTCAATTTTCAATATCTATTCGACTGAATATTTTTTACGCCAAACGTTTCCATTTTTACAGTGTACAATATTTTAAGTCTCTTTTCGAATCTGTCAAATTGTTATTGTCCCAAAAAATGATTGAATTTTGAAGAGCTTATAATTTGAACTATTTTAATTTCACTATTTTGAAAGCCTTACATTTTACATAGTATAATACCAAAAGGCTTAAAAATATTTTATGATTTTATGATCTTCAAATTAAAATTTTTTGCATTTTCAACGGTTGGAGTTTGAAATAATTGGTCAATTTTTCAATTATAAAATTTAATATTCTTTAGTTTTGAATGCGTAATACTAAAATTATTTCAGTTTGTAGACCTGAAAATGAAAATTGTTCAATTCATGGCGTGCTTGAATTTGAAAATGTACACTGTTGGATGTTCCTCATTTACAGATTGTCTAATTTCAAAGGCTTTTAATCCAAGTATATTTGACTCTGGAATTTTTTTCTATTTTAAACGCTTTTGATTTAATAGTTGAATTTCAAACAATTTTGATATAAAATTATTCAATGTTGAAAAATCCAAACTGAAAATTCTCTATCAATGCTTTCAATGGGAAATATTACAGTCTTGAAAGACTTAAAAATGAAATTGTACCGCTATTTTTAATATTTGAATTTTGAACTTCTGATGAAGTTTTCAATTAAAAAATTTCGAACTAATAAGGCTTTGAATTCGAGATAGAATAATTATACAATCTGGAAGTATTCACGTGTAGAGAATTCGAAAATTTTCAATTCTTAACGAGTACTATTAAAAATACTTTCATTATCAAGGCTTTCCATTTGAAATTATTGTACGTTTTCTAATCTTTCGAATCTGAAAACTGATTATTTTTGACGTTTCAATTGAAAAATATAATTTCAAGAATTTTCAGCTTGTAAATTATGTAATTTTGATTATTTTACTTTGAAATATTGTCAAATTTTAAAGGCTTCAAAGTTAAAAGTATTCGAATTAGAATGCTTCTAATTTCAAAATGATTGCATTTGAAATTGATCAAGTTTCAATGCTCAAATTTTAAACGCCTTTCTATTTAAAATTATTGTTCCACTTTGAATGCTTCACTTTTCGATTCAGTATTAAAGAATTAAAATTTGAAGTTTTTTTAAAAGGGTGTAAAACATAAAATGAAATTATATAAAATGCAAAAAGTTAATATTTATGCATAATAAAATGCATAAAAAGTGCAATAAATTAATATTAATGCATAAATTACATGCATTTACATGAAATGCTGTAAAAAATAAATTTTCTAAAGGCCGGAAATTTATGGAAGATTTTGGAAATTCATGGAAACTTTCGAAAATTAATAGAAAGTTTTGAAAATTTTTGGAAGCTTGTTAAAAAATTATGGAAACTGTTTGAAAGTATGGAAAGTTTTGAAAATTTACGCAAATTTTTGAAACTTCAAGTTTTGAAATAAAAATTTATGAAAGCTTCAAAGCTTGTTAGGTTTTACTCAGGGTTAAAAATTCTTGTCACATTTATGATGTAATGAATGAGTTTTCCCATATAAGAAGACAAACTGCAGGAGACTGGTAACCTCCTTAGTGTACAACCCAAACCTATCGTAACTCCTTTGGTTCTGGCTTTGTTCTCATACTTTCCTTCCAATGACCGAAGTTTGATGGGACTGCCGTTATAAATGGACACATCACCTTCTGATGATTTAGCTTCTTAGCTTGGACATGATTGTATACTTATGGAAAAAATTTCTCACATCAAGTTGGTAGTTCGGCGTATTTGAATAATGAATGATAAAAATAATAATGTAGCCTAGGATAGGATTGACACTTTTGTTGACGAAAGGCATACCCTCGGAAAAGTTTCTTAAAGATCATAAGAAAAAGGAATTGCGGGATACATTGCGCGTAAGGAAGCTAGATATTTTATGTGTACCGGAAACTAAGAAGAAGGGATGTGAGATAAGAAAGACAGAGATTGGACTCGAGTTTTGGTCAGGAGTAGATAGTAAATCATATGGTAGCCAAAGAGTCGTTCTGATTATGAATGAGAGCGCAAAACAGCATGTCAAAAAGTATGAATGTGTATCTCTCAGATTATTATGGGTTAGAATGAAAGTGAAAATCAGAAGGCTAGTTTTTATAGCATGCTGAGCTCCAGTTGATGGTAGCGATAGGGATGTGAAAGATGCCTTCTGGGACTCGTTAAATGATATATTAGGTACTTGCAATCCTGGTGAAAAAATAATTTCACTCAGAGATATCAATGGCTGGATTGGTGTCCAACGCGAAGGTACCGACAGGGTACTAGGCCATTTCGGAGACTCAAAAACGAACGGCAACGGGGATAAATTGATTAGCTTATGTTTAGAAAAAGGTTTATTACAAATACTTGGTACAGGCATAAAATTATCCAGATGTATACTTGGTGCAGAGGCGAAAGCCACAGCATGATTGACTTTGTTGTAGCAGATGAGAGCCTGAAAGGTCTTGTAAGGAATACAAACGTTATGAGAGATTCTGAATGCGGAACAGATCACTACCCCATAGTTCTAGAAATGAGCCTAGGTCAAGAATGGAGAAGAAGGAGAATTAATAATAAATAGGTCGAAGCAGACGCGAGTTAGAACAGAGAATTCGCAGAAACCATAAGTATAAGTGGTATACCGTGAAAAGCTGAATAAATATTGAGGGCATCATAAAGATGGCTGAAATACAAAATTAGGCAATAAGAATAATGAGGATGCATGGATAATACTACGAGATAGCATCTTCAAGAGTGCATCTGAAGTATGCGGTACTGCAGCTGTACGAAGAAAGACTGCAGATGCTTTGTGGAATGATGAAATCTCAACGAGAAAAAACAAACGTACTCGAGAAAGTTGAATATTAAAGGCCTTAGCGATGAGGAAAGGAATAGATTTGCAAACACTTATAGGGATGGAAACAGAAAAACCAAGATACTAGTCAAAGGAAGTAAGGATAAAATCAAAGCGGAAGGAGATAACAAAAATGCAAAATGATTTTGAAGGAAATAAGAAATTATTTTGGAAATCGTTTAAGGAGATTAGGAAACGAAGTATTAGCACTGAGCGAGTCGGAGTTAAGAATGCTGATGGTGCAGTAGTATGGGATTCGAATAAAGAGAAAGACTGTATGAGTGCTTTCTACAAAAAACTATATGGGAGTCAAGGTATGGTGCATAACAACAGTGACACTAGAGGGGATACGTTAGACAATCTCGTTGTATAGTAGGTAGCGGAAGAAGAATCGATATCGAAAGTCCATTATCGTCCCACTCTATAAGGGAAAGGATGATGAAGGTGACTGCACTAATTATAGAGCGATCAGTCTGCTAAGTACCCTGGGCAATACATTTACCAAAATACTTATCGGGAAGGTCATGGGAATAACTAAGAAAAGGATTTGGGAAGTCCAGTGTGAATTTATGCCAGGGAGATCATGTGCGGATCAGATATTTTGCTTCAAACAGATCATCAAAAAGAGTCCGATTGTAAACAAAAGAATTTAATATGCATTTGTTGATCTGGACAAATCTTTTGATAGGGTGAATACATCTAAATCTTGGGAAGTCCTGAAAGTGTATGGAGTGAATGGTTGGCTTCTAAAAGCAATAAATAAAAGCAATACATAATTTTTACATCTTCCGCGATTGTCATATGTTAGTAAACCTCAGAGTGAAGCATTTAGGAAATCATTTCTGTGAACCATATGATTTCGAAGACATTCCCTATGCGGCGATAAACGCCTTTATAGCGGAAAGCGGCCTCATGAGGGAGGATTAGGTTCAAGGTATAGAACAGCTGTGACGGATATTCGTTTGTGTGGCTGAGCGAATTTATGAATTTGTGTACTGAGAATGGTGATGTTCCGAATGATTGGAGTATGGAGTGCATGATTAGCTTCTGAAAACAATAAAAGCAAGATACTATATAATGGTAGTAAAGCGAGTGCAAGAGTAAATGGACAACTGAGCGATTGGTTTGATATTAAGCAGGGCGTTAGGCAAGACTGCGTTATGTCCTCCTGGATGTTCAATATATACATGGACAAATGTCTAAGAATAGCTCTCTTGGACGAAGAAGGTGTTGATCTCGGGACAGTGAAAGTACGAGAACTGGCGTCTGCAGATGATAAGATTGGTACGGCAGAATCACTCGAAATTTTGCAGAGATTGATGACAATAATTACTGGAGACGAAGTGAAGACATCTTTCGATGTGTTATTTTTGAAACGGAGCTAGACTATTTTCCATGTCTTGAGACAAGTTTCTACGTCTTGAATACATACATTGAGTCGAGCGTTTACAACTTCATGAGTAACGAATAAAGCTGAAATTGCAATATGTAATTCTGTGCTTGCACCCACTGTGCTGTATGGTAGCGAGACCTGGACCTATTAAAAGAAAAAGTAGGAGTAAAGTGAACGCGGTTGGCATGCAATTCCTGTGGAATATGTGCGGTAAAACGCTAATGGACAAGGTCAGTAACGAGTGGGTTCTCAAAGAATGTGGTGTAGAAGAAACATTGTTCAACAAGAGTAAAAGAAATTTTCTGAGATGGTTCGATCATATTGAGGAATGAATGAAGAACGTTTAGCGAAGCAAGTATATTTAGGTGAAGTGAGAGGCCAACCAAGGCACTTCATTCGATTGGGATGTATTGAATCATCCCGCTAACTTCCCTGATTTGACGCCTTCAGACTACCACCTACCTGAAGTTCACCTATCTAAAGACCCACATGGGTGGAAGAAAATTTTCCACCGACGATGAGGTGGAAACAGAAGTCCTGAAGTGGGGAGAGGCGCTGGCGGGAAACTTCTTCGAGGGCATAAAAAACTTGTGCCATGGCTCACTTGTTGCGTAAAACGGGAAAGCGACTACGTGGAAAAATAGTTGACATGTATACGAACAAAACCCTGTATTTTTTAAAAATACATTTTGTTTTTAAGTTAGAGAAATCGAGTACTCTTACTTTCTGGACATCCCTCGGAATATTTGATTGATAATACATGAAATTCTCCGGAATTAATTTCAAATCTTCGAAATTGTACAACAAGATAAAATTAATAATTGGAAACTAATATTTTTGAAATACATCAATATATTTTGCGTTTTACTTATAACGATTCTTTAATTTCCCTTTTCTGTTAATAAGTTTCTCATTTTCTCATACACTCGAACCCCCATAGAAGCCCGTCTGGTTTACGCCTTCCTAGAACTGCCGGCCGACTGCTGGCCCACGCAATTTCTCAGCGGTCGGGGCGAGAGACGGTGTTCAACCAAGTGTGAAATGCCAGCAGCGTATAGATAAAGGCGCAGTGCGTCCCTGACTGCAACACGTCCCTGACTGTTTACGTTTCGAGGGATCCGGTTTGGGCCAAAGGCCAGTGCGAAGCATCTCCCGAAACTGGGCTTATATCGGGGATTGAGTGTACTTGAAATACTTGTAATAAAGAAAAAGCCCAAGCTTTTTGACTTCTGATATTATTTTTAGGGAAAATAATTAGATTACTCAAATCTATTACAATTACCATTTTTTAATTTCAAGCATGAGTGTGGAGTCTCACCTTTTTAGTTCATTATCTAAAAAAATCAGAATGATTTCGAATATTATAAAGGTTGTATGACTTTCTTCTTTCTGAATCATTCAAAACTGCCAATTAAAAATTTTTTAATCTTACTTCTTGATCAACTTTCAGCTTGAAACTTTCGAAATTAAATTATTTCAAACTGGAATCGTTTTATATCAAACAACTGCGAATTGAAAGCATGTATCAAAACAATGAAAATGGTTTGGTTTCATTAAAAAATTTCATCATTTGAGAGTAAATATACTTTATTGTTTAAAAAATAATTAAAACCAAGGCTTAGTTAAATGATAAATTTTAACCTAAAATGTCAAAAATTTTATAGTTTGTAATTTATATTAGTGCAATATTGTAGGCTCTCAATATTTCGAAGTAAAAGCCTGAATAAATAAATTTGCTGATGCTGGAACCCTACTATAGAGACCGTGTCCGGGGTACCCTCAATGGCCTTCGTTTTATTTCGGTGCTCTCCAAACCATAAACAATCAGGGCCTTATGAACCATTTCTATTAGAGTTTCGTCTTAAATTTTTTTTTTGTATTTTCGCCATTCTGGCTTTATGATATTATAATGAAAGTCAAAATGTTTGTGCTCGAAAATGAATCTTTATCAAAGTACTGATTTTTAAGTATGTACGTACATATATCAGGGTCGCACGTACGTACGTACACTCAAACCTCGCTTTAGAGACCATGACGGGGGTACCCTCAATGGCCTTCGTTTCTATTTCGGGGTTCTCCAAACCATAAACAATCAGGGACCGGTTAACCATTTCCTAATATTACGCAATCTCCGAACGTGAGTATGAACGTTAGTACCCGCGCACTGCGCCCTTGTCTATACGTTGCTGGTATTTCGCACTTGGTTGAACACCGTCTCTCGCCCAGCGAGCTGAGAAACTGCGAGGGTCAGCAGTCGGCCAGCAGTTCTAGGAATCTTTAAACCGGGGTTTGAGTGTGCACATATCAGTCCGCTTTCTTTATACACTCCTGCGTTGTTGTGGAAACATTGCCGCTGACCTCGCAGCGGCTCTCTTTCGCCTCCTTGGACCCCTTATCTTTTATATTGGAGACATTTATAATGGGGTTCCAGTGTATTTAACTTTCGTTATAGCTTTTTTATAAGAAGAGCTCTTGAAAATGTGATTAATTTTCATAAATATGACAATTATTATGTACCTTCATATGAGTAGTCCGAAATAAATAATTTATTTATAGTTTCTTTTCTTTCTTCAATAATTCTTTGAATATTTTGATATTATTTATTTCTATATTGATTTTTCTGTAACTATTTCCCTATAATAATTCCTATAATATTTTCCTATAATCGCAAAAAAATTTTAGGAACTCCTTTATAGGAAAAACATTATAGGCCTTAACTGAGTTTCCTATAATCTTTTTTCATAACGGCAATACAAAATTATTTTAAAAGTTAATAAAAACATATGGAAGATTGATTAGGGGGTTGTATTTGAGGGTGAATAAAAGCGCTTCAGGATGGTACACATTAAAAATGTTGCAATTGAAGAATTTTAAATTAATAACTTTAAATAATTGAATAAAACCCGAATAAAAGCTGTCGATATTAAACAACCTGTAAATGAGGAATCCTCGAAATTGTACATTTTCAAAGACTTGGAAGCTAAGAAAATGGGAAATTTTCATTCTTAGGCTTACCAATCTAAATAATTTCAGTATTCAGTATTTAAAACTAAAAATTAATCAATTTTACAAGTAGATAGGCGGGGGGAGTTCAACGCCAAAAAGTAAGACGAAGTCTGGTGCAGCATTACAAGACGGACTCTGGACCACACGAGGTCACCCTTGACATACCTTTAGCTGCAAAAATGAAAATTCGCGAAGGAGTCAAGTTGTAGTAGATATATTTATTAGGGAAAAAATTCCAAGGTCGCTTCCTCGATGTACCTTCAGCTGTAAATAGGAACTTTCGCGACACTCCGAGGCTAAAACATTTTTTAAGCATTGAAAAATTAAATCAGTGCAACTTTAATGATACCATATGTAGGCCCACGGTATATTGCTCGATACATTCGCCTCTCCATGATTTCAAATGTAATGCAATACTGTAAATGTTTTCGAAACTCGAGATGAGGCGGCATGCATTTTATACTCGTTCTTCTCTGAGCCTTCCATTTCTTATATAGAAATAACAGTTTTACCTATTATGCATGATAATCTAAAATAAATTAAAAAGAGAAGTCTGATAAAATTTGTTCCTGGCAGTTATTATTTTAGTAGAAAGATAGGGGGAGTTCTGGACCAAGATTCCTACCTTGCCGGATTCAAGGTCATCCTAAGCTGTAGTTGTCCGTGTCCGTGCTAAACTTCTAGAATGTTTTTGATAACGTCACAAAAATTATATTGGACAATTGCTAAAGACGAATTTTCGTAAACAGATTCAAGGTTATTTATTATTTCGCGTAATTATTTTCAAGGTGATCTTTCGTTTGGTCCTTGACATTTCCACTGCATAATAAAGTTTATATGAAGAAACCAGATTCAAGGTTATTTATAATTTTAATGATGCATTACATATTTACGTTGCAAAGCGTTATATCCAAGACGTGTCTAGACTAGTTGATCATAATGTATCACCTTCAAGAATTTTAAGAGAAAGAGCGAAATATATGAATAGACAAAGAAAGTAAATGAGTTGTGAATACAAAACATATATTTAATCCACAGTCATTAGAAAGAAATTTGCGTGAACAATTTCAAGGTTATTTATTAATTCAATTTAGCATTTCAGGGTTATATTTTGATTTGTCCTCGTATTTTCTACTGCGAAATATAGTCTATATGCAGAAAGCAAGGACGATTTATGGCTTCCTTATAGACAATACATTCAATTAAAAAAATTCATGTAATCACGAGGCATGTCTAGAAAGTAAGTGTACTCGATTTTCGTAGACTTTAAAAAAATTTATTAGAAAAAAATTACATGGTTACAATTGTATATACGTACGTTATTTTTCCACGTAGTCACCATCCCTCTCAATGCAGGTGGTGAGGCGGGGGATCAATTTTCTTATGCCTGCCTCAAAGAACTCTCCCGTCACCTCCTTCCCTCACTTCTCGACCTCCCCCTTCACTTCCTCGTCCGTTGAAAATTTTTTCCCGCCCATGTGCATCTTCAGGGAAGTGAAAAGATGATAATCTGAAGGCGCAATGTCGGGGGAATGCACGGGATGGTTCAAAACATAGAATCCGAATGAGTCCAAAAGTTGCTTCGTGGCGTTGGCCGTGTGGGGTCTGGCATTGTCGTGCAGCAGTAGACTCCCTTTGTCAGCATGCCCCTCCTTTCATTCGAAATCGCCCACTTCAATTTTTTTAGGGTCTCACGATATCTTGCAGCGTTGATGGTCTCCCTCTAAGGCAAAAATTTAATCAAAATTATGCCTTTGTGGTCCCAAAACTCGGATGCCATGATTTTTTTGGCTGAGGGTGAAGTGGTGTGACGCCACTGTTCGGACTGTCTCTTGGTTTCAGGCGTATAGGGGGGCAGATTCAATCGACATGTTTCACGAGAAATGTTCCTGTGGCCACCGTTTTCAACGTACTGACCTCGTTTAGGTCTCGTTTTCAAGGGGAGGAGTTAACCTAAACGGCAATGTGGCCAACTTATCAAAAAGAAATTCCCTCGGGCCGTGAGAGCCTCAGTACACTTACTTTCTGGACATACCTAGTATTTGATACGCAAAAGATTCAGGTGTACAATTATAATTGGATACGAGTAAAGTATGACATTTTGTCTTGTCTATAAATTTGATTTGTTGCTTTGTCTGAAAATGGGAAATTTAAGATAAGGAGAGGAGGTATATTCATAAAAAGGGATACCAAATGTGCACTTTTTTGCGCAAAAAGGTGCGCTTTGCATTCATTTTTTCCAGTTTCAGTCAAGCATTTCTCTCTCTCTCTCTCTCTCTCTCTCTCAATGTCTCTCAAATCATCTTTTGTCGAGTTATAAATTGCTTAGTAGTGAAGAAAATTTTCCAATAAATTCAAAAAAAGCTTAAGGATTATCCACAAATTACGTAAGGTGTGTTTCTGAAATTTTCAACCCCCTCTCCCCCACGTCAGGTACCGTAACATTTGCTTCGACCCCCCCCCCCCAAAAAAAATCTTACTAAGATTTTATAAATTTAGGGAACAAACATGCATATAAACTCTGTTAATTAAATATAAGTACAACCTTAATGAAATTAGTTTTAGAAGAGAAAATTTCTAGTTTTCTAAAATAATATTTCTAAACTATTAAAAATGATCTTCAAAGTTTATTTGAACTTTTAAGGTATATCTACCTTACCCCTGTATAATAGCAAGCGGCACTACATTCATGTATTACGGAATCATAAAATAGAAAGAAAGATATGCTCAAACGCGGTGCCTCCCCACCCACGCGAACCTTGATAAGGGCAGTGCAATGCCGCGGGGAAGATCGACGAAGATCGAGGAGGGTCGATGCGCGACCGATCAAGGTGAACATTTTAGTGATTTTAACACAAGTCCAGTGTTTTTCATGGTTGCGTTGTGTTTTTTTCAGAGAATGTGTTAAAACACAATTAAGTGTTTTTTTAACAGTATTTGGTGAAAAATTTAGAAATTTTTCAAATTTTGGGTTATTTTTGTTCCAGTTCATCCATTTTCAG
>JAUMHM010031039.1:0-16129 GCA_032362435.1 Melikaiella ostensackeni
TTAGTCCGTGGCTGATGATGACGCACCGGGGTTTCCGAGACAAAGTTAAATATAATAATAATAATAATAATAATAATTCTATCCTCTGTCTACACTTCTTACGTAATTATTTCTTCCTTATTTTTTCTTAATTCTTCCCTTGCTCTGCTTTCTATTCACCACCATCAGATCACCACCTGTATTGGGTAGTGATCTGCTTTTACCCTGGCTTCTATTTTCACTTTTTTACACTCTCTCAACCCTTTTCCATTGTATAATGTCACCACATTGTACCATTTTCCTTTCATTTTAATCTTGGTTTTCTGTCCGCTACTCGTAAATCCTTCTAACACTTTCCTTTCTTCTAGATTCAACCTGACCTCGTCAAGATTTCTCTACTTGCCTTATCTATTTTCTTTTCCCTAGTACCCCCTGATAATTCTCTTATTTTGATTGCCTTACCCCTTACCGCCAAATCTTACTCGAATACCCCCAAAAACCCAGCTTTTCCTTTTCTTCTGCGATCTACAAGCCTACAATTGTTAGGTTGTTCCTTTTTTCCATTTCTCCCTCCTTTCAATCTACCTTTCCACCACATTAACTTTCTTTGCTATTCCTTCTAAATCCCCCCCCCCCTAGACAGATCTATTTTACTTTCTATTGACTCGACCTCGGATCTAAACTCCTCGTCTATCACCCTGTGCCTAGTATTTTTTTCTTCCATTGTGTTCTTCTCTCTCTATACCACTCTTTCTTCTTCTCCTTTTGCCTGTCTTTCTAATGCGTCAATTTTTTCCTATGTATTCTTTTTCTCGTCTCTCAACTCCTTTAGTTCAATCTCTAACTTCCCCGCGCTACCCATCAGCCCTGTACACTCTTTTTGTCATTTTTCATCCCTCTCTTTCAACTCTTCTCTAAAACTTTCAAATCCTGGCTCATGTCCTTTTGCCCTTCTTTTATCTCTTTTTTCCTCATCAGGGTTCTAATTTCCGTCATTAAAATATCCAAAGTCGTCACACCTATTTCCCTTCCTCCATCCTCCTCATTATTCTGGCCCCCCATCAGTATTTTTTTTTTATTTCTCGTTCCTATAATTTCTACCGCTTGTTCGTTCCTCACTCTTCGGCTCTTCCTTTCGCTATTTACAGGCGACCTCATCATCGTGCTTCCGTTTTTCTTAATTGGCTTTGCATTAATAAATTTATCTAGACTTTCGTTCCAATCCCTTTTTCTCTTGTTGAGCGCCGATATCGTCTCTGCATCACCTGCACTATGCTTCCTGAAACATGTTACCTTAACGTTCCGCCAACCCAGTTTCTTTCCCGCCCGTCTACCTCTCTTCCTGTCTGTTGTTACCTCTGGGTTTACATTTTCCTGCTTATGAGTAAAGAAATTTCAATCTGTATCAGACGTGCTTTCGAAAAATTCACCTTCTCGTTCACTCTCACTCTAATTATCCCCTTTCTGTAACTCTCACCCTACACTATTGCTCTTATAATCTCCAGCTGTCAATTTCAAACCTAACCTCACTTTTATATTTCACGAAGTTCAACCCTTATTCGACAATACTTCGCCCCACTTACTTATTGAAGATACTTCTCCTTACCTTATTTTAAACTTTATCACTTTTCATTTATTTAGAGTTACGTTCACTCACTCGACACTTCATCTACACTTCAGCACCTTGTACGTACATGCGCATAAATGCACACAATACCAATGAACCAACGACAGCTGATTAAAACTTGAATTATGTTATTTTGAGCTTTGAAAATAAAAGGAATCAATTTCAGATTGAACAAATTAATAACAAATCAATAAAAAATAAAAATTTTTGTACCACGTACTTTTTTCGTAAGACGCACCGTTTTTAAGTTGCAGCGTTATTAACAATTTATTCTGATCAAACTGACATATTTGTGAAATTATCTCGCAGAAACTATTGGTAAAAAAATTTAAAATTAAGGCAAATACTTACTCGAGCTCACACTTGTAAGAGATAAAAAAAATACTGTGATGTATTTCAAAATTCTTTTTATAAATTGGTATTAAAAAAATGGTTATTTCAAATGACATTTTCTATGTGAAATATCAATTTTCCAAAAACAATTCATGGGTAGTATTCTTGAATCTATATCCGAATAACATTTTTTTAAAGAGTGCTAACCTCGAATAAGTTTGTTGTAGAATAAATTTGCTCGGAGATTCCAAAAATCATTTCTAGGTTTTAATTTTCTAATACTAAAACCATAAATTATTTAAATACCTATAATAACAAATTTTTATATATTAAGAGTGCTAAACATTGGTGAAACAAGCTGAATGGTTTTATAGGTGATTAATTCTAGTTGGTAAAATATATTTGAAAAAACTCTCATTTTTATAATTTTAGAATTTCCATGGATGCAATTTTTTTTACGTATTTGGAGATCTTAACTGTCTCTGTAAATTTGTACAGCTTTTCATTTGCTGATCCTTCGGAGATAACTCAAATCTAATAGGACCTGTTATTTAAATTTTCCTTGGTATAATATTAGCTAATTTTTAATAGCAATATTGTTTAAATCTTCAATCAACAACACAGCTCTATAAAAAAAGTAGGAGTTTCGACGGACAAGACTGGCCAATTCATATGGATTTCGAGCTGCTGAATTCGAATTCACGGCCATAATTAGAAAACTCGTGTTTTCTTATAACATGTTTTTGATAATGGAAAATGTCCAAAAAAATTATGTTTTTCGAGGATAGAAAAAAAAAGACCAGATGGTGGAATTCCGAACACGGATTCGGATGCGGCGGCTCGAAATCCACAGGAATTGACTAGTCTAGTCCGTCGGAACCTCCATTTTTTGTGGCACTGTAATTTATTTATATTCGGAAAAATTACAAGTACAAATGATAATTTAGAATTTGTTCAATTTTAGACTCTATTAATTTCAAACTGCCTACAGTATCTACTCACAAATTTTTAAATATACAAAGCAACTTAAAGGACTTAAATATAAACTTGTTTAAATTAACCCTCGAGGGATGGAACATATTTAAAATTTTAAATTAAGATAATACCCTTCTTCGGTTTTATTCTGGCTCAAAGGAAAGTTAGATCTATTCATTCAAGAAATTCAAAGTTAAAAAATGGGAATATTACTTTTTTTAAATGAAAATAAGCTTTGATTACTCGGGTGGGGTTTGGCCATTTTTTTGAATTTTTAAAATCCTGTTATCTTTTTAATTTTTTAATTTTTTAATTTATTTCTCAGAATTTAATTTTTCAACACTATGGCGTTGGCTTTTTATGAACATTTTTGTCTCAGAAGCCTCATGTAGAATAATATGTTATTCATTTGCAATTAATTGCATTTTTTACACTCCATTCACTCCTGTCTGAACTCTTTTAAAATAGAATGAATAAATATCCTTTCATTTTTCTGAATTTTGAAACCTAACCTTGTTGCATTTCTTCATTCTCATTTTTAATTCAAGTATACAACAATTGCTGTCCCTTTTTTTCATTGATGCTGACGCGTGGCTTCTTACGTATGTGAACTCCTCTCCTTCGTCTCCTTTCTTATTTCCATTACATTATACCACATCCTTTCTCCTACCATCTCTATTAGTTTCTTTTCCTCACTACTCATTACCTAGTCTTTCGAGTCTACTACCCCTTCCACTCCAACTAAGTACGTAGTACCCAATCTTCCTATTTTTGCATCAAAATCCTCCGCTATTATTATTGTTTCAACTTCCTGATCCTAAATGAACTTGTCTATGTCTTTTTTCCTCTCTTTTATTCCTTTTTCATTGTATATTGTCACTATTCTGTACCATTGTTGTTACGTCATAGAAAACATAAATACTGCTCCTCTTACCTAGGTTACTCGTTTTAATTGATCTTGCATCAAACAGATCTCAGAAGATCTCGCACATGAAAGAGAAAAGGAAAGGCAACAAATAATATGTAAGAATTTATCATAACAACTGCAATCAAAACTCATTAACTTTTAGGAAATTACGTCAGAAAATTTGCACAGGAAGCTGATGAAAGACGAGTAGGTCTATCTAATCCTTGGTCAGTACTTTAAAATAAAGGAACTAATGCATAATGGCTCAAAGGAGTAGGAAAATGGGTAGGCATTTGACCAACATTATTCCTGTGACTAGTCTCAGGGGTGCCTTCCTGCTTCCATGAATCGTTACTCGCAATTCTTGTGTCGCCAATCGACGATAAAAGCGGTATATGTATACATAAAACGTTTCATGTTAAGCGTCAAAAGTCAAAATATGACAAAATAACTTCTGATTCACATGAGCTCACTTTAAAATGCTTGACAGTCCCTTCGGTATGCTTATAATCCATCGACTCCATGAAAAAAATCCAAAAGAACACAATAAAAATGCAGAGACTACGTTTGCGTCAAGATAAGTTTTCAAAAACTTTCTTCTCATAACAGAGATACACAAAAAATAGCTGGTACTTTTGACGAGACACATGTATTCCAATGTATTTTGAGTCGCTGAATCCGAATCTGATGTCAAAATAGCACCTTTCGTGATTGGTTTTTGGATTAACCTCAAAAAACCGCACTTTTGAGAATGTGATAGAGAAACATGTTTTTTACTAGATTCAAGCTGCTGATTACGAAAAAAGAGCGAGATTAGTTATATAACTGATAATTTTATGATATTACCTCAAAAAAAATTCTTTCAGCAGCAACTTTTGAGCCAGCATTGCATTTTTATCGATTTTGAGCCGTAGAACTCATTTTTTAAGTCAAATCTGCATTGTAACGAACACATCTGTTACAATATTCCAAGAACAGACTGTATCGAAACAATCTTCTCTAGAGAAGTTTTCCTTATCGCGTTTATCGTAAGTAAGCTTACTGCGTTCTTTCTGAACTATGAGTTCTGAGCCTCTTGTGTTATGATTCAATCATAAATCTTCGGACTGGAGTGTCCATTCATTTGCATCCATTGAAAAGGTCCATAAAGGAAAAAACAGGTCTCGTGAATGGTCGGCAGTTTCAGAAAATTGAAATGTTAAATGATTTTGGAGCTACATTTTATGAATTCTCATATTGAATACTTTCCTAAAAGCTTGGGGACTACAGTGAAGAACAGGGCGAAAGGTTACACTAAGTTATCAAAGTAATGAAACGAAGACATCAAGGCTGTATGTCATAATTTTGTATGTTAATGAGTTTATAATTATTATATTTATAAAATACGGAAGAATTTTATGAATATGATAATTACTATATATATATATATATATATATATATATATATATATATATTCACAGGTTAGTTGGAAATAACTTTGCAACATTTGAGGACCCTTTTATAATAAATAATGTAAGATATGAGAAACTATATGGGATCCGCGCTGAAATTACGATATAGTTTCCTATACGATATCCTACACAGTTTCCCAAATCGTCTTGCACATAGTTCCCCGCATAGTTTTCAATACAGTTTTCTATGTAGTTTGCTACTTTGAATTTTCCAATTGGACCAAAATTCTCAAAAAATGATTAAGAAGAAGTCAACATTACTATTGAGAAAATAATTGAATGAACTAGTTCAATGAATGAGTTCATTAAATAATTCTTTGCTTGATAAAAAAATAAAATGATAGCTTGGAGGATTGAAACAAAAAGACACGAGGACAGATCTTATATTTCTTAAGGACCTCAAGTAAGTGATCTTGGGGTATTAAGGGAAACGACTGTTGGTAGTCAATGTAGGCCACGTGCAAACTGCGTTGACGGTGTTTTGCATGCAACACAACCACACTGTCAATCCTGACTTGGTCCTCGCAACCACAGGAACCTCGAAAGCCCCCCTTTTGTTCTTCAGAGAGGACGTTGTTCTCCTTACAATTTTTATAGACAAAGTCAGAAACGATGGCCATGAGACTTTCATAGAGGATCGAGGGGCAAGTGGTTGATCATTAATCACTAGGGCTACCAGCATCTACCTTTCTGGGAATCATATACGTCACGCCCTCCGTCATGAAAAACGGCAAGTGATTTGGGTTGTCCAAGACGTTTTGAAGGGCTCCAGGAAGGGCTGGGTGCAGGGTCTCCAGGTATTCATACCAGGAGTCGTGTACCTCATTCTCACCGGGAGCCTTCTAGTTCTCAGGTCTCTTTAGAATGCGAGCTGCTTTGGAGGCTGATTTGGACAGAGTATTCGTCCCAGGCAACCGTGCGACTCTATTATAGACGGAGCCACGTCGTGTCTTGTTCTTGTTCAAGTCTGCGATAGAAACGTTTGTCGTCTGCCAAAAAGGTCCTATTGTTATCCCATCTCGCGATCGCTCTCCTAAATCGTCACAATCGTGATGACAGGATATCGAATTTCTGTTTAAGATAGTCAGTCACATTGTTCAGGCTCGCCGATGTTCTTGAACTGATGTTATGTGGACGAAGGATCTCCTCCACATGGCGAGTCAGTTTCTGAGACCGATTACCCTTTTGAAATTGGTACAGCCGTCCTTATTTTGCTCTTATTTTACTTATCTCGCCTTGTAGTCGAAACTTTCATGGAGGGTTTGACATCTTTCTTGGAACGTAGTTTTTAGTAGCCCGGACTCGGAGTTTTATGCTCATCATCCTGGCACACGCGAGCGCAGTGCAATACGCAAGATTCTGCACCTGCAGCAAGCTCATATCACTCTGCAAGAACAGAGGCAGTGTATCGGTGTTCAGTATGCCAACTAGCCGGAGAAGGTCTTTGTTGACTCTCAATTTCGGCGGACCGTTGCTCATAGATGGTTCTTGATCTGTAGACTCTAGGATGGCGTCAGTAAAGCACACCATGAGACGGAGGCAGCCCCAACGACTGTCGACCTTGAGACAGTCACCTCGCTACATCCCCTAGGTCCGGCTACCGCTCCTCCATGACCTCTCATGTCACGGACATTTGAACCTGCTCTTCCACCGCATCTGCAGGGTGCATTACAGGTGATGCTGGTTGTTGTCGCATCTGCTTGTCGATGTTTCTTATTTCGACCTCGGATATAATAAGGTGGTGTCGTCTAATAGTTCTCAACTGATCAGCTAGATGTCGCTTAGTTACTCTGAGGGCCAAATCAGGATGAAGACCCACAAGGAGACGCGATGCTGTTCGCCTCTTACGGGTTCCCCCTCGCCCTTGCACGAAAATGAAATCTGATCACGTCTTCATTCATCTCTGACATCCTCTTGATCTTTTTTTTTGGCCTGCGCATCCTGGAGTCGCTGGCGGAATGCAGTCTTAACCTCAGATCTTATCCAGTTAATGGTTCTTCTAGAGAAGAAGTTTTCGTCTATTATGTGACGCTTCCGTTGTTTTATGTCGTCTTCAGTTACTGTCACCATTTCAGGAAAATTCGCTACAAATCTTTGGCGAAAGGTCAAGTGAAATAGTGGTCGCTCTCATTTCGTGTTCAAATTGGCAGCGCAACAAGTATTCATCATGATGGGTTTGAAAACTGATGAGCTGCTGTGGCATCCCTGTGGGAGTGGTCGTTTGGGGACTCTCAACCGAAACACCCTCCGCAGGTGCAGCAGATGTCCTGCAGCTTACCACTTCTTGCCGATGTTCTGGCTGGACAGTAGCCCTTCCGGAAATCCCAGTGAGATCGACCCGCCCATCAGGCAGCTCATCACCATCGGCTCGCATGCTGTCACCCCCAGCGGTGGCACCAGGGGGGGCCCGACAATCCTCGGGCAGCGGCCAATGAAATTTTCTAATGTCAGTTTATGGGTTTTCGGTGCTCCTCTTAGTCCCTTTTCTCTCCGTTCTCTGCCTGTCTGGCATATGGTAGGAAACCTTGTCAGTAGCAATGCCGCCGCCAGCGTAGCCATCAAAGTCATGAGAGGAAAGCTCATTATCATTATTATTATCATGCTGGCATATTTATGTTTATTATTTATGGAAAGCGATAGGCTCACCTACTTTTTTCTAATTCTGTAAACTAACAATTTATAATTTTCATTGAACGAAAAAGTTAAATTATTAAAATAATTTATTTCACTAATTCCTTTCATTGAAAAATGGCTCTATTTACAAATTTTCTACTATTTATACATTTCTCCATTTCCCGATTTCAATGAGATTACAATAAGATTGTAATCTATAATCTACTTTTTTAGGCATGTTTTTTTTTTAATTTTGAGGTCAATGGATTTTTCCAATTTTCAGTTAGTATCACTCAAATTTATAGAATAATTATTATGAACAATTTTTTTCAAGAATTTGGTACAAAATCAGTCTAACCTAGTCTACTATAGGTTGGTATATTTTTGTCACTTCAAATTAAATGAAGGTTCATGAATTCAAATTAATGGTTAAGCGAAGCAAGCGAAGTTGACAAATTTGAAAATTTTAATTTCAATATGCTCATTATTTTCCAAGAGACTTACAATGCTTTTGGTTAAAAGTCTTGGGTCAACTATAAATAAACACACATTAATAGTATTTTCTGAACCACGATGGTATATTACATTGAACAGTGTTTCATTTAGTTAGCAATGGTTCCATATCAAATATAAATCGATCAATTAGTTTAGCTGTCGGTATGTCTGCATGTTAAAAATAGTTAACTTTTTAATTAATTCAAATTTAACTCCATGATATATTTATGGCTCACTTTCTCCTAGGTTCTATACACTCACCAAGTTTGGTCAAGATGTCTCATAAATTGACTAAGATATTTCACATTTAGTGTAAAAAATCATTTATTTTACAGATAATATTTACCGGTCTCAATTTTTCTTTTGCATTTCATCCTTCATGGCAGATTTTTCTTCTCGTATATTTTTTCGTGATTCATCTGATTTTCCTATAGTTTTGCAAGGAAGTTTCAAACGTAGGAAATTGGAATTGTTATACCTTGTTGTGATTTGCTTAGAAAATATAGCAAATAGCAGAAAATTTTTTAACAAATTCAGCGAAATTAATGTAGCATTATTCATCTTCCGTATGCTTTAAAAACATACATTCACTACATAATTTCATCAGAATTATTATTTAAATAAATAAATAAAACATAATAAAATAGAATGATATATAAATAGTGAACAATAATAATTGAATTAAGTGAATAAATTTGTAATTACGCTACTTCTATACACTTATTATCATAGACTTATATATTCTTACTTAGTATTAATGGGAATAATATTTCTAAAATTTTTAGTTAATTGCATCTTTCAACCATTTCTTCACTTCTGCATCAAACACATTACAAAAAAATCAGAATCTCCGCATCTTTTTGCAAGCTTAGAATGCGAGTACTTATTTCTCATTCTAGGGTTTGTGATTTGCATTTAAAAAGATGTTTAAAAAATCAGTCAACTTATTGCTTGTGGGCGTCTCTTTTTAATGAATTTTCTAATAAGAAATAGCTGAATTTTTTGATACTCTTATCTAAATATTCCAGTTTTAAGTAAAATAAAGAATGATTGAAGAAGAATTATATCGACATATCCTGAATTGGAGAAATCTCGATTTTAGAAGAAAATTAGATTTTTGATGAGAAATGAGATTTTTGATGAAAAATCAGATTATTGATGGAAAATTTATTCATTTACTCATCCTCCTTGATTAATTTTTAAGCTTGATGCTAAAATAAAAGACTTGGGACAAAAACTTTGATCAAATTATGAAAATTCGTGACAGCCGTGATTCCAGATTCTAGACAAAGTTACCGAAATACTTTGAGTATGCCCTGGAAAACTGGAAAGGGCAGCTGGGTTCAATCAAATTAGAGTTTCACAGAAAGTTCGTTTCCGGAAACTATTATATTTTTCCGCCCCTTCTTTCTCATTTTTGATTGGGGGTCCAAAAAACAAGCCTTTTCCTTCATATTCATTTTTAATTTTAGAGCACTCATATTTAGAAAAAAAATGGAATTTTACGAGATCCTGGAAATAATAAAATATATTATCAATTTCTGTTGTTCGAAAGTCGTAAGCCATTTGTGCTGCCAAAAGGCAGCAGTTTCATCTTTAAAACATTGAAAATTTCAGAATTAATTTGTATTCAAAATATTTTTTTTCCTTGAATACATTTGAATTAGACTCATGAATACTTTTGAAATAACCTAAGATTAAATTGAGGAATTTGTGAATTTCCAGAATCTATTATATTTTTTCCTACTTTCATTCCTCGTTTGTAATTTAGGCATACAAAAATGATTGGCGCTTTTCCTCATTAATATTTATAATTTCATAGCTCTCATATCTTCATACGAATAGAATTTTCCTGCATCGTAGAAAGAATAAAATATATTAACAACTTCTATTCCTCAAATTTGATTTAAAGTTAATTTTTATTGCAAATATCTTTAAAGTTGGAATCTTCTAGATTGAACTCAAATAGAATCAAAAAATTTGTGAATTTTCGAGAACTATTATGTTTTTTCTTCTTTTCTTCTTTATTTTTGATTCAAGGATATAAAAATGACTTGTTCTGTGCCTTATCACTATTTTTAATTTTAGAACAGTCATATCTTTCGAAAACTAGAATACTGAATCATGAAAATAATAAAATGTATTATCAGTTTTTATTTTTGAAAAGTCGTAACCCATGTGCGACTCACTAAAGGCAGAAGTGTAGTATAATCTTGTACGCGTTCAAAATTTTTAAATTAGCTTTTGTTGCAAATATATCTGAAGTTTGATGCTTCTAATAATGATTATAGAATTTGTGGTTAAAATCTAATATTGACTGATAAAATTAAGCTAGAATACAATCAACAAATTTGTGAATTATCGAAAACTATTATCTTTTTCTTTTTTGTCTTCCTTATTTTTAATTTGAGGATATAAGAATAACTTCAACTTGACCTAATTCTTGTTTGTATTTTTATAACTCTCATATCTTTCGACAAATATAATTAAACTGCATCTAGGGAATGATAACTAGCTGTGAATTTGATCTCTGGTATTTCTGCTTTGTTTGTAATTATAATTCTATGATGCTCGCTGCTCATTTGATAAGCACTCTACTTCCTCAATACGAGTCATCAGCAGATATAGTAATTAAGTTGAAGAATTTGAAGGTAATGAAATAATAAAGAAAACTAAAATTGTGGCCCTTCTAAATATTAAATATTAATAAAACAGCATTTGAAAGTACTAGGGTATGCCCACCATAAAAATAAAATATAAAAAAAGATCAATCAATTTTTCTCGAATCAAAGACTCTTTTTTTCTTACATCAACATTGAATTGCTTTACTGGAAAAGGTTTACTGCAAGTAATAGATTTTTCAAATATTATAAGTCATTACAATATTTCAGATTGTTGTGTTTTCAATGAAATGTTTTAATATTGAAGGTGAATCAATTCCTTCCAAGTCGAAAAATCATTCATATTCTAGAATCAACTTTGAATTGAGTCAATAAAAATATTTGAACTATAGAAAACCCATGTTTAATTGTCACCATTACAAAGCATTCTCTGTGAGAAAGCAAACCTTAGTATCAGTTTCTGTTTCTCAAACGTCATAAGCTATGTGTGCTGACAAGATGGAAGAGTCTCGCCTTTTATACCTCTACAGTTTTAAAGTTAATTACCGTTAAAAATATATTTGTAAACAGATACGTTTGAACTAAATTATAATTGGATTTTAAATATTTTTATTATTTCGTTGTTCAAAGAAAAATATGTTACACTATTATAAAAATAACATGAATAATGTATTTCGAGAATCGAATACGTAGTTATTCTTTTGAAATCTTATGATATTCTTTGAATCCATTCAAATCCCTTGAAATCTTTTGAAATCCCAGGAAATTCTTTGAAATAAAAAAGTCGAGGATACGAATATTTGAACACCTTTTCTGACTGATTTGGAATCCATGCATTATTACATTCTCAGTTTTGTGATTAAACACTCAGAAAAAATTTTCTCCGATCAAAAAAATGTATAATTCATAATTATTGATTTAACAACGTAGCCGCACTAAAGCGCCGCGAATGGAACTTATAATCATTAGTTTCATATGCTCAAACATTCTAAGAGTAATTGAAAGGCAAATTTCAATTGAGAAATGCAATCGTCATTTGCAAGTTTGGTGATTTCGACTACGTATGTTAAATGAACAGATAATTATCAATGTATGAAGCCCTTTATAAAAATAATAATTAAACAAAAAAGTTTAATAATAAGAAGATTCACAGTAGGAAAAAGTCAATCGTTTAACAGTAAGTGATTGGATGAATAAAAAGATAGCAATATTTCAGCATTTCACTAATGGAATAGTGAAAAAAATCACAAGTTTATTTTACGAGACTCAGTTTGTGAAAATGAATTGAGTTTAAGTCATTTTTGTTTCCTGATTTTTCATCAGAAACTTGTAGATAAGTTGTATTGGTGAAGGTGCCTTCTTTATTGTGCCAATGCTGGAAATTTTGCACAATCATGTTCTTTCAACAAACTTTCCTATTTGTGACGTCTTCAACTTCTATAACCTTCTTTTAATTATTATGGATTATTTATACACATTAAGGCGGAGCTAAAATGCGCAAATTAGTCGAATTGTTTGAGCTAAGAAAAACAAATTTTTTGGTTGACATCCAAAAGAAGTAGAAAGAAAAATTTTGAAATCGGTGAATAGCTTCTATTCTCTTTTTTTTATTTTAAAATTTAATTTTCGGAAAATTCGAAAGAATATGGCGAATTTTGGATATGTGACCAAATCTATTTCAAAACATGCAGGGCGGCCGGTGATATGCTCAGGATTAGTTTGCCAATAAAGTATGTTCTTGTACGTGAAAAAATGGGTTTCCTTCTTTTTAAGAAATCGAAAAAGCCTTACTATTTTCCATTATTTCACATTATTTCTTGTAGATATTTAAACAATTTAAAAACCTAGAAGAACTTGAACAAGAAAAAACTCAATATTCAAAATATTTCAAAAGGGGCACGAGTTTCAGAGTAAAGTTTGCAAAAAACTCATTTGACCCTTATAATTTAAAAATATTCGTAAACAATGTTAAAATGTCGACATGATAATTAAAAAAATATGTATGTTTTTATTTCCGTCGTAAGGAAAAATATATATCTGATTCGTTGGTTAGCCAAACCTGAACATGTCACCCACCGGCCTACTTGATTTGAAATGAGTCCAGTGCTGTATAGTTTTGCTAGTGAACGATCATAAAAAATGAGAAATACAAATAAAAGTTTTCTGCCTGATTAAGAATTTATTGACAATGGCCAAAAACATGTTTTCTTGAATTGAGTTCTGCGCATACATTTTGGAAAAAGTTGAATATGTCGCACCAGGAATTTCTTTAGCTTTAATCAAAGAACCATGCCATTATTATGTTTTTTCGAAATAAAAAATTACGTGGTGTTTCAAGCATTCAAAGATCGTCAAAATTACCCTTTCTTGATTGATTTTGGGGACTTGCTAAGAATAAGCTTTCAGGCATAAAAAATGATGGTGCTATTTCGACAGAGCGATATTTGCCTATAAACAGGCCAAGGGAATCATTTGAAAGTCATATTATAAATCCCTCCCCCCGGCCCGTAAAGTGATTCTGACAAGTATTCTCTGAGCAATGAACTAGTTTTTCACTGAGAAATGGGATAACATTGACAAGTATGGCTCCCCCACAAATCCCCCCACGCCCCGAGTCAGGAGGGAGGCTATTATATGTCTCTCAAATGATTCCTTCGGCTCATTTCTGGAAATATATCGCTCTGCCGTGATAGCGACATTATTTTTCATGTCTAAAAGCTTATTCTTAGCAAACCATGAAAATCGCTCAAAAAAGATAAAATTGACGATGTTTGAACGCCTGAAACATCACGAAAAGAATTTTTTTTCAATAACTAATTTTTCATAATTATTCACTAGCAAAGACTGTACATATGAAAAACTCGCTATAATTTGCAATCGAATAGGGCAATTTTTATGAATTGTTTACAACATTACAACAGGCCTCGTCCACTCCTGAAGATCGAACTTCCAAAAAGGGGAAGGCCGCCAAAAGCCATCCCACCGACAAGGAGAAGGACTGGCAATTGGCGGTAAAAAAAAGAAGAAGGAAAAGAGGAACGGAAAGGATAAAAACAAGACCGATAAGACCGGACAATCGGGAGATGCTCCCAGCGGAGGAGAACGGAGTAAAACTCCGAAGCGTCCCCCGACTGCCAGGTCCGCTTGGTCTAGCGACGCCATCCGGGTGTCGGCGAAGGACGGTGAGTCCTACGCTGACATCCTGAAGGAAATGAAGGCGCTGGTTAACCCCATGGTGGCAGGGCTCGAGGTTCTGGGGATAAGGAGGACAAGGAAGAAGGAGATACTCTTTGTCCTCAAAAAGAAGGGGATGTGTGGCCTTTAAAAAAGTGCTGGGCCAAGCGATCGGCCAGCGAGCCGACGTTCGGGACCTCGTCACCACGAAGGCAGTCGAGGTTAGGGACCTCGACGAAACGGTGACCATGGAGGAGGTTATGGCTGCGCTTGGTGGAGCGCTGGGAAAGGAGGAATCAGGGGCGACATGCAGGCTCTTTGAACGCTTCGGCGGAGTAAGGGTTGCAGTGGTGCAACTAGTGGGGGCAGACGCTGAAAGTCTGCTCAATTGGGAAAAGTTCGTCTTGGTTGGGTGAACTGAATTGAGGTTCCTGCAGCTTAACCTTGGGACGGGAAGGAACGCCCAGAACCGCCTGATTCAGGTAGCCAGAGAGAGTAGGGCCGATGTGCTGCTCATAAGCGAGCAGTACAGAAAGCCTGAAAACTTTGTCTGGTTCCAAGACGCATCACTGAGGTCTGGGATCGTGACATGTTACTTCTCACATAACGACCCCTGAAACATCTCCGAATCCCAGATTCTCGCTCTTGAGGAAAGCCTTCGCGAGGCGGTCGGCCAGTTCCTCATTCCAGGCCACTTTAATAGTAAGTCACCGGAGTGGGGCGAAACCCAATTGGACAAGGGGGGAGTGTTGGTGAACGAAATGGTCTCCAGAAATGACCTAGTTGTCCTGAATCGGGGCCATGAGTCCACCTTCAGACGAGGAGCTTAGAGGTCGATAATCGACCTGACCATCGCCACGCTTCGACTAGCGTCGAAGATAAGCGACTGGCAGGTACTCAAGGAAACAACCTTGAGCGACCACCAATGCATCGGATTCAGTGTAACGAACCAGAAAGCCAGAAGTTCGAAAAGGAGGGTCGGCAAAGTGAAACGCCACTCCTGGAACACAAGATGGCTCATTAAGGACAAACTCCGAGATTTTCTCGAGGAAACCAGGCTCATTGACGAGCTTGGTTGGGTTAAGTCCACTGTGCCGATGGATAGCGCGGTGCGCTCGGCGAGGCGAAAGGTGATCGCAGCTTGTGATCACTCAGTGCCACGCCGGAGACAGAGACGGGTTCAAGGCTCGATGTTTTGGTGGAACGACACCTTGTCGAGCCTGCGTAGCGCATGCAATGCAGCGCGTCGGGAAACCACCCGCTCTAAGGGTGATCCCACGCTGCACGAAGCATGAAAGATCGTTAAGGTGGCATACAAGAAGGCCATTAGGAGAAGCCAACTCTAGTGCTTGAGGGACTTGATCGGGGAGGTCGAGAAGGACCCATGGGGACTTGCCTTCAAGATAGTCACCAAGAAATTGGTGACTTGACGAAGGACCCCCCAGCCTGGGCGATTCCGATCAGGTCCGTAAAATCGTTAGGACTCTGTTTTCGCGAGTGGAATCATTCCCACGGGAGGACTGGAGAGCCTGCTCGGTCCAAGGCGAGGAGCTCTTTACTCTCGAGGAACTAAAGAGAGCGAGTCGAAGGCTAAAGGCCAATACGGCACCGGGGATCGATGATACACCAAACAAGATCCTCGAAGAGGTGTTCAAAGTGTACCCGGAGATCCTCCTGGAAGTCGTTAATTCCTGTCTTCGGGAGCGGAGGTTCTTTGCAGACTGGAAGAGGCAAAGTCTGGTCCTCCTTAGGAAGGGAGAAGAGCCTCTGGATAACCCTCATCCTTCAGACCAATATGTCTGTTGAACACAATGGGGAAGCTTCTAGAGGACTTGATTCTGCAGAGGCTTCAGAGCCACATCCAAGGTGAGAATAATCTGTCGGAGAACCAGTTCGGCTTTCGTAAAGGCAAGTCCACAATTGACGCCATACAGGCGGTGGTGGACACTGCCG
>JAUMHM010031067.1:0-16128 GCA_032362435.1 Melikaiella ostensackeni
GCGCTCGTAAATTATTCCATTTACATCATTTCGGCCTTCAACCAGATAGAGCGACACACATTTTGGTCTGTTCTAAAATTGAAAAAAAAAGTTTATACAATTTTGAAGAGATCTATGCTCTCAGCGATTTTGTAATCTTTTTGTCTTAAGTTTATCCAATGGAACTAACCGAAATCAAATAATTGGTCTATTGATTCATTCAATTGTTATAAATGAATTCAATGAACAAATGGTCTCATATGGTAATATACAAATCAACATATGAATATTGTTACAGATTCAACTACAGTTTATAAGAGTATGAGATATAATGCTTTAAAAAAAGGTTAAAAGTAATAACTATTAATAATTAAACTCTCGGCAGAGATAACGCTGGTTCCGCAAAATTACTTTTATTTAAAACTATGTTCATATAGTATGACAAGAGATTCCTGTCCAAGGATTTTCTGTTCTGTGGCGTAATACTCGTCATAGAACAAACTCTGTCACATAATAAAGTATATCAACATAAGCGTATAGTTTTACAAAAGATTACGGCAAATCGTTGATCCACCGTTATCTCTGCCAAGGCTTGAATTACATATAACAGAGCCTTGTTTAGGAGGTTATAAATAACACAGGTCGTCATTTGTACCCAAAGACCTGACGAGGTGACCTCGAAGGATTTTGATGTCCTAAAATCGAATCCGTTGTCCAAGTTTTTTCTTTACATCACAATTTCGAGATATTCTAACCTAAAATCCGCAAACGGCAATTTTCATTTCCATTTTTGATTATCCCGGAACAAGTTTTTTTCTCCGAAATGTGGCACATTAACCATTTCAGTTTCACACTGAAAAACTAGCAAAGAAGGCGAAGAGAGCGAATAAAATTATGTTTTTGATAGTCAAAAGGTTCTTGAATTTTCTGAATCCGAATTTGAGGCTGAATTTGCAAAATTTAAGATTGCGGATCCAATATGGTGAACCAAAACTTTAGGAAATTCTTGAATTTATACAACACTTAGTGTCCCAAGGTTTTTGAGATTCCTGAATTCGAATTTGTTCTCAGATTTGCAAAACTCAAGATAGCGGGAAAAAATTTCAAGATATACTGATTAAACAACTCAAAAAATTTTTAATTCAAGAAAATGTAGCTCTGAAAAAAACTGATTAAATACTTAAAGAAAACTTTCAATGAAATATATTGGACTCATATTTTAGTATTTTTAAGCAACATAACTAATTATCGAGTCACCAGTCAATCAAACACATGGAATCCGCAAGGGTGATGGAATAAGAGTGAAATATTATTTTGTTTCGCATTTTGACTGAATGCTATGGTACGAAACAAAACACGATATAGATCTAATGGAAAATAAAAGTAAATCTCACGCGGATTACTTCACTCTTACTGTTTTCGTATGCGTGATTGACTGACGTCTTGACTTGATAAATAGAGTTGTGTTGCTTGAAAATTCTGAGATATTTGTGTAATATTTCATTGAATCTTTGTTTAAGGTCTTTGATCAGTTTTTTTCAGAGCTACGATATTTTTAATTGAAAGTTTAATTGGTTTCATTATGTCTTTATGACTGCCATGCAAAGATAAAAATAAGAAGTTTTGTTATGTCTGCGGTCATTACGAACCTGCAAACACTCGCAGGTTTATAACTGACTTTATTGAAAAAAATTTGAATTGTTTAAAAAATATCCATGACAATGCTAGTTAAGTCATGGGTACCTCGATGTTTATGCATTTCATGCAGAATCATGTTAAATAATTGGGGTAAACGTGATTCCAGATCAGAAGTGTTCCACGAACCTGCGATTTGGCGCGAGCCAACAAGTCACAGTGATAATTGCTATTTTTGTGCTTGTGATATTACTGGTTATAAAGAAAAGTTTGAAAATAGAATTGCTTATCCAAGTGTAAGCTCGATGAGTCCAGCTAAGTTCGGAGCTCATACTTCACATGAAAATGTAGTTGAGATTGCAGATACTGATGACGTTATGTAATGTTATGTTAATTTGAAAAATTTGAATAATAATTATGTTAATTTGAAAGCTTTGATGGCAGTGATTTTGAAGATTCTTTTTATTATCTTGATCTTGAACCTAAACTATTTGATCGAAATAGTAGATCTTGTACGTCACTCAGAACTTCTAAAGAACTCAGCTGAGTTACTAGCATCGAGGCTAAAAGAGAGGAATATGCTGTCTCCTGAAACTACAATCTCTAGATATCGAGAGAGAAAAGAAGAATTTCAAAAATATTTTCCAAAGGAAGAATCCCTTTTATATTGGAATAATGTTCAAGGATCAATAAATGACTTTATCCCTGGTGCATACAATCCAACTAATTCTCGGCTTTCATTGATTCTTCTAAGATCAGTCTCAAGGGCATGTGATACTTCCGCGTATGGTAAATTGGGTTCAGTTCCCCCGGGTTTTTGTCCACAAAAATTAAAATTTCTAAGTACTGATTTCGGAGATGCTATAAAAAAGTATAACGGACGTCCCCGAATTCCTTTTCAGAGGGATAAATTTTAAAAAAATTTATTCTGATAAATAAAATTGTTATGTACGTGCACTATTTTGAGGTTAGGATCAACTTTTGCCACATATAAATTATTTATGAAATGAACTTTTTTAAGCATCTACAAACAAGGTTAGTTCCGGGACATTAGTTTCTATGATTTTTTGCTTGTCCTAAGTTTTCGGCCAAAAATATTGTGTAGTTTGGAAGTTAAGCTGTGACACAACCTCAAAATACACACACTTTAATCAAATTTATCAAAATTAAATTTTTTTAATCATACCACAAAAGAAAGAGTTCGGGGACATTCGTTAGTATGTTCTCTATCATTCGCCAAATTTTTAAGACTTAATCTTTATTATTGTCGGAGAAAAGCCGGGGAAACCTAACACTGCTAAAATCGATGATGGTCAGAAATCAGGATTCACAAAACATCTCTGCTTCCCTTGCAAATGGGACACTCGTGCATGACTTGTGCACTGGACAAATGGAATTGGCCACCTAAAAACTGAATTAGCAATTGAATCAAAAGATATTATAAATGCTAACCTCATTGATAAAAGAAATAAATTTACCGCCACTTCATATACAACTTGGCTTAATAAAGCAATTTGGCAAGGCATTGGATGTGAATATTTCAAATACTTAAATACAACATTTTCCAAGTTATCTGATGTCGAGGTAGACAAAGGGATATTTGTCGGTTCTGTCAAAAAAGCTTCAATGAGGATAAAAATTTTAATAAAATAATGACGACTGGAGAAAAGAAAGCATAAGTAAATTTCAAGTGAGTAACTGGAAACTTTTTAGGTAACAATCGCGACCTAATTATAAAAAAGTTGTACCTACTATACTCAACAATTTTAAGGAATTGGGATGCTTCATTAGTTACAAAGTACACTTTTTATTTTCTCATTTGGATTATTTTCCAGACAATCTCGGAGGATTCAGTGAAGAGATGGTTGAACGTTTTCACCAAGACACGAAGCAAAAGAAAAAGCACTACTAAGGTAGATGGAATACGACAATAGTGGCTGATCACTATTGGTCTTTAAAAAGGAACAACCACTCTAGTAAGAACAGCCGCAAATCATTGAAAAGATCTTTTGATGAAAAACGATATCGTTCCCACAAAAAAAAAGAGGTATATTTTAAAATTTTGTTCCCCCATTTTGGATCCGTTTTGTACCATAACATTCAGCCCCAATGCGAAACTATAAAATATTTCACTCAGATTTCATCAGTCTTATAGTTTCCGTATGCTTGATTGACTCGTGTTCTTACTTGATAAATAGTTGTGTTGCTTAAGAATACCAAAATACGAGTCTAATATATCTCATTGAAAGTTTTTTTAAAGGTATTTGAGCAGTTCTTTTCATAGCTACATTTACTCGATTACAAGTTTTCTGAGATGTTAAATCCGTATATTTTAAAAGTTTGCTCTGCTATATTGGATTCACCATCTCGAATTTTGCAAATCTGAGCTCAAATTCCGATTCAGAAGTCTCAGAAACCTTAAGGTACAAAGTATTGTACAAATTCAAGAATTTATTGAAGTTTTGGTCCACCATATCGGATTCGCCGTCTTGAATTTTGCAAATCTGAGCTCAAACTCCGATTCAGAAGTCTCAGAAACCTTAAGGCACTAAGTATTGTACAAATTCAAGAATTTATTAAGGTTTTGGTCCACCATGTTGGATCTGCCATCTTGAATTTGCAAAATCTGAGCTCAAATTCGGATTCAGTGAAGTCAAAAACCTTCAGACACAAAACCCTTCATTAATCGAATGACACAATTTTACTCACCTTTTTCGCCTTCTATGCTAGTTTTTCAGTGTGAAACTGAAGTGGTTAATGTGCCATATCTCGAAGAAAAAGATTCGTTTCGGGATGACCGATAATGGAAATAAAGGGTAGAAAGGAATGCTAAACGATGGCGTAAGCAGTTTAAAAAAAAAATCGCTGCTTGCGTGATACTGCTTCAAATATGGCTGAAAACGACAATTTTTCCACTTTTAAGTTAGGATATCTTGTAATCCTCAATTATAGGGAAAATGTTGACAGCGTATTCGGTTTTAAGACATCAAAGTCTCTCGAGGTCACCTAGCCCAGTCCTTGGATACAAAAAATGTCAATTTTTGTCGGCCTGCGTGATTTTTATCTTGCTCTTTCGGAAAATTTCCGATCCCGTGTGCTGGTTTTGCGATGAATTTGAGCCAATTTTGAGCAATTCTATATCAAAAGACCTAAATTTTCATGTTTTTGTATAGCAACGTCTCGTTGAGTATTTTTATCAGGATTGCATTATTTTTCTTGGCTAATAGTTTTTGCGCTAGGCGTGATATCGGACAAACAGCCATTTCACCGACCGCATAAGAGTTTCCTGCGGAACCCTTAAAAAACGTGATTTTTCACAAAAAAATCACATGCCCAGTTTTGGAATTTTTTCATTATTTGCCTTAATCTATAGGGTGCCCTTTTGACCAGACTTGTGGTAAAAACAACCGCAGAATATTGTGTAACTTCATCTTCCACAGAACTTTTTTTGAGAAGTAATATTTCTCGCTGAAAATGATAAATTACTAAATAAATGAAGAAATGAATGCAATGAAGAAAGAAGAATGTGGATGCAAATATGTAATTAACTATGTTTATTTTTCTAGAGTTCTTGAAAAAAGAAATTGCTGTTACACTGCTATTCGTACTGTTCACTCACCTTCTGCAATATTTCATTCCTACTATTAAATCGAATATTATATTGATCATTTATTATTAACAACAAAATTGAAATGAAAGATTTATGATTTCTGTTATCCAATTATAAAAATTATGAAAGGCGATTATAAATGATGCTAAACTAGAATTCCAATTATATATTTTTTTAAATGTTAAATTGAATAAATGCGTAACTTTATTAATGAAAACTTCTTATGTACATTATGTAAATATAAAATGCAAAAAAGACGTAGGACTTCATTTATTGAAAACTTGTATCATAATTCCACTTTTAGAAACTCAAATAGTGTCATGTTTAATGTAAGCAAATAGATTAAATTCTCATAAAATGTTACAACACCATTGTATTATCTAAGTACATAAATTCGTGAAATCATTTCTTTCAGATGAAAGTTTCACGTAATTAAGACTCACGCAAGGTCGGACGTTATATTTAGCCTTTTTTGCGTATGAATAATATTAATTAAGGTCTCATGTGCTCTCAAAAAAAAGTTTCTTTTATTCAAAGCAAATTTTCTCTCCTTGAATCTTAGATAATCATATATACGCCCCCACTCAAAAAAACGTTTCTATGATTCAAAGAAATATTTTGGTCACCTTTGTTTTGTTTGTATGAAAGAAATTTTTTTGCTTCTACAGAAATTTGTATATAATGTAAACAGATATTTGCTCCCATGAAAATATTTCTTCAATTTCTTCTAATAATTTCTTTGAATCAAAATAATATTTCTTTAAGCTGAAGAAAACCTATTAATAAAATAATTTCTCAAACCTAAAAATAGGAACTACGTCATTCTTTTAAGATCAAATCAATTTCTCTATCACTTAAGAGTATTCTTATATTGAATTTAGAAAATGAAGTTAAGGAAACGATTTCCTAAATTTGAGGCAAATATTTTTCTCAGTGCGAGCTTATAAAACAAGAAAACTATTGTTTTCAAGCTTATTTTAATATTTTTTAGTTTCCTCCAGAACTGTTCATCAAACGAAAAAAGCCATCTGAAAACAAATTTTTTTATCTATGAGGATAGAAATTTTGTTCAAAAACTTGTTTCGATACCGATGAAATCTTAATTGAAAAACGTTAAGACCCTTTTTTCTCTTACATTTACAGACTGTACAGCCATAGTAGTCTCTAGACGACTCCGAATCTTATAGATAAAAATGGTAAAACTATGTCATATACACAACAAAAACATATGTAAAGTTTTGTTCATTTTCGAGTGGATAATCTTGCATTTCTTCATATCGAATTGATGGAAGATACAATAGAATTAACATTGTTCTAGAGATTTGATTTTGTTGTAAATCAAACACGGCTTTCCTCGATCAAGTTCAACCTAAAAATTCTTGCTTCATTTTTTATTCACTATGTGATAACTGATGAATAGAAAATTATAGAAGGCCTTTCGCAGGGCCGAATTTCAATTGAAAATCGGTCAGGGTAAATTTTTTTAAACCAGCTCACAAGCCTTCAATTACTGTTCAAAAAGAGTTGAAGATCTTAACAGTAAAAACAAATGCCACAAGTTCATGCTCCCTGAAATCAGTTGAATTAAATGAACCCTTCTGCAGCACCCTCATTAAAAATGCGATTTTCGACGCCCGTTTCGCGTGACAAAAATGGCTGATTTGTAACCGATGACGTCAGTCTCTTTTCAACGGGCTAAAAGTACTTTTACCCTGGTGATGGAGAAGCAAAAGTAATTTAAGCATATTATAAACGGTTCCTTCTGTATCGCCATCGGGCGCCGCGCCGTTTCGGAGAACCCTCCAGTGAGTTTAAAAGTGGCAGGGTTTTCTGGAGTTGTCTTTGTCATGAAATTTTTATAATTCACATAATGTTATTTCATCAATCAGTCACAAATCAGTCGCGCTTGCGCAATAAGTAAGAAGTGATCGCTATTTTCAGACCGGACACTTACGGGCCCGTTGATCCTGTCAGATTCGAAAAAATTTCCCCACTATATGAATACATTTGAAGAAAAATAACATTTTGGATATTACATAAATATTACACTGTAATAAAGGAAATATTACAGAAAAAAATTAATACAGATGTAGCTTTTCCTTAATTCGAAGTAAAATAATCATTCTGGCCTGACGGAATATGTATTGAGAGTTGAAATACTCCATCGTCCATACCCTAGATTGGAGAACATATTGAATGCAAACCCCTCAACCAAAAATACTACAAACAGAAATCTTTTCACTCCATCTCCTTTCCTACTCACTCAGCAAAAAAGGAAAATCCATATTTTGATAAATTTTACACCCTCGGCCTTGGGTTCTGCCATTTTACGTCATATTTAAGTCCCATTCTAATAATTTCTGGAAATGGCAAAGGTTGTATATGGTTGCTGTTGCATATGTTTATTTGGACAAAATGGTCCATTCGTCTCATTAAACGAACATAACCCTCGTTGTCAATTATAGCAACGACTTTACCATGATCTGTTTCAACTATCGGTATAGGTCCCGTAGTTGGGGTTATATCAACCTTAATATCATTAAATGGTCCTGTCATGTAGAAAATCCCATATCCAAAAGGAATATTCCTACGGCCCCTGCTAAGAATGGTTGCGGTTTGTTGATACGACTGTGAACTCAATTCTGTAAAAAGATATAGAAATTAAATATATGTTATTCATTCTGTTTCCACGAAACCATCTGTTGCAGCAATTTGTAACTCTTATGTCAGTGATGTGCATGAGTTTATTGAAAATAACGATTTTGACCATCGAGAAACCAATTTTTATGAAGACACCAATTTTTTATTTTTTTATTCAAAACGGTATATTTTTAAATACAGTCACTGATTAGTAGTAGGCTAGAAACAATTCAACAATTCAAGGTCGTTGTAATATTAAAAATATTAATTTAGTTTATTCAATTTTCTCAGAAATGAAGTATTTGAACCACACCTTTCATTCATCAAACTCAAGAGCAGATAATATTTTATTGAAAAATTCTATTGTTGTAAATCATGCAATAACCCTATTCAATAAACAAAAGTTTCATTCAATATTAATAAACAATGGCTCAGTTTTTTCTGTGAAATAATCTCTACAATTATATACTCGATGAATTTTGATAGAAATAATTCTTTTAGAATTTGTTAAATGAGCCAATTATTTTTAACAGAATGCAACGAGTGGAATCAAGCAGAATATTCCAAAGAGCAAAATGATCCATTATTTATCGAAATTAGATAAAAATTATGGTATGTTATAAAGAGACTAAAAAGATACCATATGTCAAATAACTATTATAAGAAAATTCTTTCTGGCTAAAAACTAATTTTTCGTGAAAAATATATTGCTGCCTCTTTTAAAACGCACTGAAATTGATTCCGATTCTATTTCTTTTACTTTTATAGGAACTTTTTCAGTTTAAAGTTATATCAAAATGCCGATTCCAAGAAACGATTTATTTATTATTTACCATATGCATCGGTTCAATAAAATTCGACTCAATCCAAACTGCTGCCTCGGTTCGAAACTCCAAATTTTTTCGATTCGATCACAGCTTGAGTCGGTGTTGAAAAATTCAAGTCATGACTCATGCCGAAATGTCGGTTCTGAGCCGAGTCTAATTTTTTTGCACATCACTATTTTATTTCATTTTCGAAGGTATAATAATAATTTTTTACAGAAAAAAAAACGAACTGAAAAGTACTATTCAAAGTGTAGTAGAGGAAATTTTTATAGATATTAAAAGAGTTATAGAATTTGCTGGAAACAGATGGACAACATTTAATTTTACGAGAACCAAGAACAGAATTTTCATATTTCAGGGTGACGATTCTTAAAGTAAACATCCTAACCTTTATTATCAGGCAACATAAAGTAAATATTATGACTTTCATTTTTGAAGATCAAATACACTGAGAGTCCCATATAAGTCTGACTTTGGTTCTTGCCTAAAATGGCCTTGGACATAGAGCGGACTGACTCAAATGTCAAAAATCAGGTCCGTATGAACCATTTCTATCTGATTTTCGTTCGCAGTAAAAAATATTTATTGAATTTGTTTAAGTGTTTGTCTGTTTTGGAGGATTAACGCTGCCTCTTGTTTTGCTGCGACATTTTTTTAACACATAACGTAAACATTGAAAGCGAATCAAGCGAAGTGCGGACGTGCGAACTGGCGAAATTGTGCGCTTGCGTGGCACCGCCCGCATTGTTAGTACGGTACTGGACGAGTTTGCTGGCTTTAATGTGCCGCTCTCTGTACGCTTTGCTCCCCTGATCCCTGAACGAAATTCTCGGAATAACATATTGCGGACTGACTTACAAAGGACTTTCAATGTAACTATTTTTGGAAGAAATGCTTATGGCGGACGAAAATGGTGTTAAATTTACCGTCTCAACTGTAGTGAACAAAACTTTTTTTATTGATTTTAAAACAGTAACAATATTCCTTTTGTTAGAAGAAGCTCTAGTGGTTTCTTTTACAATTAACAGAAGGCTGCTTTATGGCATTTTCCCGATCTGACTTTTTCTTACAATTTCTCTTTATAAAGTGGACGTGTATTGCCTTCAATTTGGACTTATTAGACGTAGGAATTTATGATAGCCTACGTACCATTATAGGGAAAAATTTTCAATAAATTTTCCAATAGATGAGAATTTTCAATAAATTAGAAAAATTAAAATTTGTCAGTTTTCTTTATTATTATTATACCATTAGGCCAAATCCCTTCCGGGGTGAGTGTAAGGTTCTAGCCTCGTTATACTTCTGGGGATCAGAGACTTTATATGGTATGGGTATAAGAAAGGAATGTGTAGGAGAGGGAATAGGTTTTAGATCAATCTAGAAGTCGCGAGTTGCTCATTCATATAAAACACTTGTCCAACAACACCGCTCCGACATGGGTCGCTGATCAATCTCTCTAGCAATCACCCCTGGTGGAGAGCTTCGCAAAGCCATTATACTAATCCGCTAAGAAAATCTCTTCACATGGGGCCATTAGTATCCAAAATCTTTCATTTCAGGCATCACTCTTCTTCTTGTAAACAATTGTCCTCCATACATTCCTATCCTTGCATACATCTTTTGCTTCCGTTATATCCATACATCGCTTTATGCACACTCTTGTGTATCTATGACTTTTAATATCCCTTCGCTTCAGAATCTCATTCACACATTCCAACCATTCTTTCTTCGGTCTACCTCTGGGTACGCTACCTCTCACTTTACCTAAATACACTTGATTCGTTAAACGTTCTTCATTCATTCTCTCAACATGACCAAACCATTTGAGCAAATTTCTTTCACTCTTGTCAAACACTGTTTCTTCTACACCACATTCTTTAAGAACCCACTCATTACTGACTTTGTCCATTAGCGTTTTACCGCACATATTTCGCAGGAACTGCATGCCAACCGCAATTTTAGCTTTATGCGTTACATTTTCACTTCTAATAATAGCTTGTACATTGCCGATAATCTTTCTACCCTCGTTTGTACGTCTGGATATATCTGCATGTATCTTTCCGCAAACAGTGAATAAACTTCCAATGTACACAAACTCATCAACTTGCAAGGTAGCCAACTATCCGCACAATGAATGAATTTATGCCCTTAAGTGTTTTGTCGTTGAAAATCATACTTCTTTACCCCGTGAATTTTTTTTAGTAAGTCAGGACTTTTTGTAGTATATCGTTGAATTCGGAACATGTTCCTATGTTATATTTTACCTCTAACATTGCTCTAACGGTATCAATTCTTGAAGTTGTTTACTCTGATGTCCACATCGCATTCATTAGAGAAAACACTCTTTCGGTGAATGCATTTGTACCTGGAACCGACAATAAGTACTGTACTATTAAACGACAGTTGTTAAAGGCTCTTCAACCTGTTCAAAATGTTTAAAACATTGACCCATCTTTGTGAAGTCGTGAAGTTATCTTTAGTCCATACGAGTACATTTGCTTCAACGTGATTCAATAATCTGCATATTTCATCGAAAAATTCATTCTCATTAATTTCTATATTTAGTTTTTTGAGAAAATATACAAGACTAGCTTCAACTTTATTCCATTGTTGGGGTGTTTTATTCAATTGTGTCCAATCAAATTGTTCAAATTCGGAGTATTGTGTTGAATACTTTTCTAAAAAGTCAACAATATTTTATTGAAGTTCTGTGCGTGACGTTTGAAATAATTTTCGTTAATTTGACCCTGTTCTACAAAAACTCTCAAATCATTTCTTATCATGAGTGGTACATACTCTTGGGAAAGTCAATTTTCAAATTTCGATTTCAAATCTAATACAATTCCATCGACTTTAGAAAAATTCAAAGTGTCACTTTGCCTCAATCGTAAGGTGTTGTGGAATAATGAGACTTGATGATATATGAATTTCAACCAAAGTTCTGAACACATTTTTCTAAAACCTAAGAGTTTTTTATAAACTACATCTACCTCATCACAGAATGTTCTTAATTCTTTAGTACGTACAGTGTATATATAAGAATAAATTTTTACAATATTTTCAACATCTGCTGGTAACAAATCACAAGCAGTCTGTACAGCGTTATGAACTCTATGAGCGACACACCCTACACCAGCAATGCTTTTTTTTAAACTTTCTTAAAACTTATAATAAACATTGATACGTCCTTGCCGTTGTACACCCACAAAATTTATATTAGCATCATCACCGCATAAAGCAGCAAGTTTTTTTCTAGATTATTAGCTTCAAGAATACGCATTAAATTATTTTGAATTATACCAGATGTTTCGCCCGGCAAATCAGTAAGATCTACAATTTTTACTTTAACTCGTTTTTCAAGGTGAAAATATCTTACTAAAGTGGGAAAAATTTTATTTCTTTGTGATTTGATGTATCAGTATATAATCTTACGAACGGTACAGTTTCAAGTTCACTTTTTGCAATAGATCGAGAAAAAAGAGCAATAACATTTTTGACGATGGCTTCAGTTTTTGTTTTACCGGAAGAAAACTTTTGTTCAAAATTGCATTGGATTAACTTCGATGTGCATTTCATAGAAGTGAAGCTTTGGTTATGATTAACAGTGTGAAAACCCATACTCCTTTAGACTTAGCAAGCTGAGTCTTTTCCGTATTGAAACTTTCACGTAAATATTTTGATATAGAAGAACCAGAAGCAGCATCGACTGCTTTGATATGTTTTTCACTTTTTAAGTGGCGATTAATATCATTTCTACCACCATGTGCAATTAAAAATTCTCCTCCACACGTATTGCAATGTGCATCTTCGTCTGTTTGTGCTTTATGCGAAAAAGGAAATTCCTTTTGTAAATCTTGAGTAAACATGCATGCACGCTTTGGTTTTTTTTTTGTTTGACTGAGACGTCATTTCTGTAGATATAAATAAGAAGGCAATCAAAAACAATTGAAGAACAGGAATTGAATGAAAAACTGTAATTCTTCCTTTTTTGTTACCCTTCTTTTTTAAATTTTCAGGCTCGTATATACAGTATATTATAATGAAACAGTAACTAAAACTTCCGTCGACAGTCAAAATAAGCAAATCTTCTTCTGCTTCTTTAATTCTGCAAAGGAGCAGCCCAGGTCTAGAGACTAATCTCCTTGCCGATGATGGTAGACCTATTTGGCCAAGGCTATAAAGGCTGTGTGCCTTCGTTTCAGGTTAGGTTGATGGAGCAGAGAGGAAATAACCAATGGGAGCAGAGGTTCATTACGCGAGGTAGGTGGGTGGGTGTGAGAGTAAAAGGTGGCTTCTTGTGCTCACAATAAATGGCGCGAAAACTGAAATTAGAAGTTGAGAGCAAAATTGTGGACGACAATTTGACAAGAAGGACTCCTGAAGCTTCTTAGCCCGAAAAATTATTTTCAGATCAGTAAATCGTTGATTTTAAAAACTTTCACAAGGTCGCTCGAAAGGAGCGACAGTGACGAACCACACCGCTCAAGGGTAAGGTCGTAGCAAAAGCATCCTAGGAGCAGGGACGAAGTCCTACTTCGTCTTGTGGTCCTATATCCACCTCCGCAAGCGAGAACTTATGCCTTGGGATTAAGATTACCTAATCCCAACTCGAAAGCCTCGAAAAAGAATACTTTCAGGGCAGACTGAGGTATTTACACCAGTTCTGGTCTAATAAAGCGATTCTTTCACTTTTCGATTTTACTACCTGACGGATAGCTTCCTAATGCCCTTTTCTACGAGCGTCTGCTTCATTCTTGTAAAAAAAAAGGATAAGAGAAATTTATTTGGAAATATTTGTAGCCGGAGTGCATTATATTGTGATTTAGTGATTTTTGAATTTTTACATTGAACTCATTTATGACAGATGCGAGATATTAATTTCGTTTCTGGTTAAGAAAACGCTCAGTGTGAATTTAAATATAAATTGTCGAGTGTATCCCTGCTTATGAGCAATTTGGGATATTTCTCCCAAAACCTGGTCAAGAAATCAGGGAACCCACAATTTATATAAGAAGGTGTTTGATTTGAAAATAATAAAATTATGTGAGAGGAGTTTACCTCATTGAGATTATCCTTTTTCGTGTCGAGGCCATGAGATGCCCATGTATTAAAATAAAAAGAGTTTTAAAACCCGATTCTCCCTACCCGATCCTGTGGTGATCCAAATTTATTTCTGTGTCATTGTGTTTGACTTAATGTGATTCGCTGTGATGTATTAAGACATCTTGTTAATATTCTCTTGTGAAAAAGCGCATTATATACTGATATAGGGCTCTTGTCCATAAAAAGTGATGTGTCTCCAATAGGGATAAATAATTTATCACATGTAGTGAAAATCAATATGACTATATAACCTGCTAATGATAGTTAATAGGTTCAGATTCTAATATTCTGTCTCTTTTATGGAGAATAAATTCTCATAGTGAGATCTGAGAATAGTGAATTCGTTACACAGTTTGCTGAGACAATTGATTTATTGTGCTTTAAAAACCTGCATTATTTGCAGTCAGGTTAATTAATAAGGTTATCACATTAAGAAAGATTTATTCAATTTGCGATGAAATCGCCATGCAGCGAATGTAATAATTCAATAGATGTGTGAGATTAGACAGGATTAAATATTAAAGAAAGTAGTTGATTTTGCTTGTGAGATTTAGATCAAATTAAATATTAAGGGAGATAGGTGATATTGCCTTTCACTTAAACTCCATTTCAAAATGACCCATTGACAGAAGGGTCGATTTTCTTCAATGAAAACAATTTTATGAATTAAGACGAAATCTAAACATTGACCTGTGGTAAATGTGTCTGCTGCCATATACTTTTATAATAAAGGCTACTGCCAAGCCCTTTCAGATTCAAATGCCCGCAGTAGGTCACTGGTATACTGGACGGAATCTATTCCAGTCCCTTTCAGGTAACTGACACCTGAATATAGAAGGAGTAATACGAAATAGATTTTCGTAGCTCTTCTTTTATTTAAACTCCCTGCGACACACCACGGAACAGCATTCATTGAGCCTGGTAGATTGAATGAATCTCATAATTTCTGAAGTATATTTGATATGAAATTCTATCATTGATTATTTACATCATTTCTATTCTTTAATCAACTACCTTTAATTTGATTATTGATTACTTAGATCATTTTTATTCTTTGATCAACTACTTTTAACTATCATTGCTTATATGTGAATTATTGTTTATGATAAATAGCTTAGGGTATTAAATATTGATAATGAGATAGGCTAGACAGGCGCGTTCATTATGTAGAATTTCCAAATTATAAAGATTACTACGATTCGATCTATGCTTCAGATAGCTTGGATGTAGGGCACTATCATGTATGATCAGCTAGATTAGGTTTCTCCTGAATAAACTTATGTGTGTGAGCATTAAAAAGGAGTCTCATTCTTCCGCTCGCGTGCGATCCCTCTTATATAATTAATTAAAAAATCTCTGGGTAAATATCAGAATATCTCCCGCATAAGTAATAGTACCATTCCTCCTCCAGCCTTCTCTGTTTTTTCTCAATCTCCACATATCTCCACCATTCCACCTCCTCTTTACCCCAGTATTCGTACACATCTATGCCCGCTTTACTATAAGCTTGTTTCCTCAAGTGTATTATTTTATTTTCACAACCTTTTCATCTGTTTCTAAATTTAATTTCGGGTGTTTCCACTTTTTTTGTATGATCGATTAATAAGCACTTTGCTTCCTCATTATGATTAATCAGCAAATATAATCTCTTCTGCATAAATAAAGTAAAATTACGAATGGGTTGATCAGTTCTTATCGAATCAAGGAATCATTTCTATTCGTCCGTCAACTCTAAATTTTGTTGCAAAAACAAATTTTTACTGTATGAAACTTCAATAAAATTTATCAATATTATAGGTCAATCGATTCGTCCCAAATCTGGGCGTCTATTTCATTTTTACATCAACTTTCAGTTATGTTAATGAAAATGTTTTAATGTAAGAAACAGTGTTTTCAAATATTATAAATGATCATAACTTTTTTACTTTTCAAACGAATGTAATTAATATTGAAGGAAAATCGATTTGTCTTGAATCATAGAATCTTTAATATTCCTGAAGGAAGCGAGGAGAATAGAAAAGATCAAGGTAAGCAGGGGAAGGAATGCAAATTGGACAAAAATTTGGTGGGATGGTAAATGCAAAAAAAAAAGAAAGTAGGAAAGCATACAAAGACTGGAAGAATAAAAAAAGGGATAGGTTGAAATATGTGGGGACCAGGAAAGAATAATAGAATACAAGAGGAAATTAATAGTATTGAAACGCAGGAGGAAGCGTGAATTTATCAATAACATGAGGATGAGAAAGGGAGGCATGAGTGAAAATATAAAAATGGAGGAAGGGAGAGAATATTTCAAAGTCAAAAGAGTTTGGAAAGAACAAGGGTTCCCGGAAG
>JAUMHM010031102.1:0-16123 GCA_032362435.1 Melikaiella ostensackeni
CAATTTTGAATATCTAAACCACAGTCTTCAGTAAGAAACTTTAAAGTTTGATTCGCTAGACTTTCACCAGTATGACCAGTATGACCAGTGTGATAATGCACAAGTAATGCTTGGCAATAAGTCCTCCTTCAAAACAAAATTAAAGGAGAAAAGTTCCCATTTAATTACCTTCCAGTGTGTCTCGCATTCGTCGGCAATTGTAGCGAAATATGCTTGTGCCACAATACCAGATGTACAGGATGTAATTAAAGACTTGCCAAGTTTCACGAATGCTAGTTCCAAGCTAACTGCTATTTTTCGATCGATTGTTTTGGAATTAGGTTATGAGTTTCGAAAAATTCTTAGTCATTCTGAAACTCGCTGGCTTGTCTGCTATCGATATATTATCTTTATAATAGATAATTGGGAAGTTATTCTTCAGTTTCTTATGGTCCTCGTATCTGAGAAGGCAGAGAAGGCTAAAAACTTGTTAGAAAAGATGCAGAATCCTTTGACATTCGCATATTTCCTATTCTTGTAATTTACTTTGAATAAGTTCAACGCATACAATGCGAAATATCAAAGTCGCGAAACATTGGCCCAGGAACTGCAGCCATACTCAGTTCGATTTTTTGTATCCATTCTTAACACCTATTTGAAAGAGGGTCTGCTTTGACCCGATTTATTCTTTCAAATCATTAACAATGTAACCTTGCAGATCCTAGTAATCAAAAGGCGCTTAAAGCCATTGACGTTTGCAAAAAAACGCGCGAGTAATAACTACAGCGTCGTTTGACAAAATAGGAATACGAAAAGAGTGGGATTCTTCACTCGAAATTAGCCAGAAATCAAAAAAGGAATGGTCGAAGTTATCTTTTGACCAAATGTGGTCTACTATCGGTCTATTTTCGACGATTACAGGAGAAAAGCTTTTTCCAAATTGACCTCAGTATTCAATTTTGTTCGAAGTCTTCCTCATTCAAATGCTCAGGCGGAGCGAGGTTTCTCTGTGCTTATGGACGTGAAAACCCCAAAAAGAAATCGATTAGGGAACAGGGTGGTACATTCGATTTGCGTTATTTGATTAGCATTGAAGACGAGACATGAAACAGCCAGATCAATGAGCATCACTTCGAAGCACTTGCAATTGATGACCGAAGATCTTCATAATTCGGTGCAAAATGAAACGGAAACTGGTTTGACGCTCTTTGCTTACGAAGAAGGGGATTAATTCTAATGTCTAAGGCACGACATTAGTCAATTTCAAACTGCCTTCTTACTCACAAAATAGTGAGAATTAATTTCTATATTACCAGATGTACGTTCTCCATTCTTTTCTTCGCGTACCTGTGGAATGGAAAATTAATTCTAATTATTATATTGTGGGTAATTGAGATGGGCGATTGAAATCGAGTAATGTCGCGCTTTGAACATGTGTGAGAGGCAAGGGAACTCACGATAATCAAGCACCGGAACACGTGAGAGGCAAGGGGACTCACTATAATCAAGCACCCCAAAACATCCAGAATTAATCAAAACTTCTTTATTCTTGATTTCTTGATTTTCAAAAGTTCTTCATTCCTTCATTTCTATCGATTTCTTCATTTCTTGATGTCAAAGAAAAAAAAAATTCGTTTGACGGTATAGTGGTAATCAATAGGGGCAAGCCTGAAGTAGGGACTAAACTTTTTACGTTTTTGATATTTTTCGAACTTAAACAAAAGACCCTAAGGCACGCCTGTAAGGTACTAACTTTTGGAAATTAGAAAACAAATTTCTATCGAGTTTTTTTTTAACTCGGAAAAGCTAGTGCCATACAAACGTACGTTATTAGTGACTTTTATTTACATTCACAAATTTTCAACTCCATATCGCATTTTCCGTGGAAGTTGGACGATTACAAAAAATGTCGGTAAGGTAGGAATAAAATAAGTTACACTTCCCTTAAGGCAAAAACCCTTCTTCTTTCCATAGGGCGTGGACTAGGCCTACAGGGGATACCACGTAAAAAAAACGTGCATGAAACTCTACCTGAGCGGTGGCGTGGAAAGGAGTTTTATTAAAAAATGTGTGGGATTTTCAAACAAACAACTGTATGAATTTCTGACATAATGGAGATATTTTTGTAATTTTATTTCTGAAATCTATACCCTAGGGCAGTGCTCTCACATCGTCGTTGGAATTTAGCTCCTCCACATCCAGTATTTTTTCGAAAAAAAAGCAATTTATCAAATATAATTTGGCAAACGTTTGAAATTATTACTCTTTTTGAGTATTTTCTTGAATTATATAAGAAAATTTTCCCACATAATATTTAAGAAATAACTTTTTTTCGATAAAATAGTAGATGTAGAGGGGTAAATTTTAAGCTCGATCTGAGAGCACTGCCCTTGGGTCAAACATGGTACAAAATTGTCGTAAAATTTTAAAAGTGACCAACTATTTACAAGAATTTTTTAAATAAAAATCAATGTGTATCATATTTCAATAAAATTTGAGAATATCTATAAAAGTATTAATATTTTTCATTTTTAAAATAAATGTATACAGAGTACAGTTTTTATTTAAAATTTCACGACGGTTTTTTGTACCATGTTTGACCCTAGGGCGGGATCAAGGAAAAATATTCTAAAAACATGTTCACTAGTTACTAAAATATACTACAAAGACTTACCTTTCAAATTTTTTTGTCCCTTTAAAATCATGAGATATTTTTTCATAAAATAAATTTTGTTAAATTTATTTTACAATTCTTTACAACTAATTTCCAATTACAATTATTTTTCAATTGTGATAGAATTGTAAAAACTAAATTTTGTAATGTTTAGATAAGTACTTTAAGACATTGAAGGTTTTGTAAAGTTTTCATATATTGAGAAAGCATATGAGGTCAAGTTGATAATTTTTCGGCTTTATCTCTTGAAAATCCCCATAATTGGGATTAAAGCCTAAAATAGCATGAAAAGAAAGGTAATTATCAGAGGTAAGTATTCAGTAAAAATGTTGAATAATTTAATAAATTTAAAAATAATTATCATTCATTATCATTTTAACTTTACAATATTTAAAATCAATTGAAAAATGAAACATAAATAATGAAAAATAATACAACTTGAAAGTAATAGATATTTTCAATCTAATCTCAGAATCCCAATATTCATATATTCCTTATATTTGAACTATACAAACCTCCAGTGTCTTATAATATATTTCCTGTAGAATCGGACCGTCTAAAACATTGAATAAGAATTCCTGAAAAACATATCATTCAAAATTTCAAGACTTCATTACATACGTATTTGAAGTCCTTCTTTTAGTTGTCAACTTCTGTGAATAAAATTCAATTCAAACCTCTTAATAGCCACCGAAACCGAATCGTGAATTCGATCTAGCTCGGCAAGTAATTCGTTGTTAGAATCGTTCATGTTCGTGCATTCTCGGCTTCACACGAGGCTGGCCTACGCAGCGTGTAACAGAACCGACTCGCCAACACGCTACGTTTGCCTGTGATAGGGTTTAATTTTGATGGTCGTTGAATATTATTTCAGGGTTGAGAACATAACATCGCGCTTCATATAGGTGCCTAGTGTGTCTATTTTCAATTTAAGTATTTTCTGACAGTTTTACATCGAGACACTTTGGAATTGTTTCGTTAAAAGTGATAGGGGTTGATTTTTGGGGTTGTTGAATATCATTTCGGGGATGAGAACATAAGCTGGAGTTTCATGAAGGTGCCTTGGGTGTCTATATTCCATTTAAATAATTTTATGACAGTTTTACATGGAGACACTTTGGAATTGTTTTGCTAAAAGTGACAAGGGTTAATTTTGGGGGTTGTTGAATATTATTTCGGGGTCGAGAACATAACTTGGAGTTTTATAAAGGTGTCTTGTGTGACTATTTTCAATTGGGATATTTTGTGACAGTTTTACATGGTGACACTTTGGAATTGCTTCGTTAAAAATGATAGGGGTTAATTTTGGTGGTTGTTGAATGTTATTTCAGGGTTAAGAACATAACCTCGCGTTTCAGATAGGTGCATTGTGTGCTTATTTTCAATTTAAACATTTTATGACAGTTTTACATGCAGAAACTTTGGAATTGTTTCGTCAAAAGTGATAGGGGTTGATTTTTGGGTTTGTTGAATTTTATTTCGGGGACGAGAACATAACCTGCCGTTTCATATAGGTGCTTTGTGTATCTATTTTCAATTTAAATATTTTATGACAGTTTTACATGCAGACACATTGAAATTGTTTCGTTAAAAGTGATAGGGGTTGATTTTTTCGGTTGTTGAATATTATTTTGGGGTTGACACCATAACCTAGACATTTATAAAGGTGTCTTGTGTGTCTGTTTTCAAATGGGATATTTTGTGATAGTTTTACATGGTGACATTTTGGAATTGTTTCGTTAAAAGTGATAGGGGTTAATTTTGATGGTTATTGAACATTATTTCAGGGTTGAGAACATAACCTCGCATTTCATATAGGTGCCTTGTGTGTCTATTTTCAATTTAAAACGTTTATGACAGTTTTATATGAAGACACTTTGAAATTGTTTCCTTAAAAGTAATAGGGGTTAATTTTGGTGATTGTTGAATATTATTTCGGGGTTGAGAGCATAACCTCGCTTTTCAAATAGGTGCCTAGTGTTTCTACTTTCAATTGAAATATTTTATGATAGTTTCACATGGAGACACTCTGGAATTGTTTCGTTAAAAGTGATAGGGGTCAATTTTGGTAGTTGCTGAATATTATTTCAGGGTTGAGAACATAACCTAGAGTTTTATATAGGTGTCTTGTGTGTCTATTTCAAATTTAAATATTTTATGACAGTTTCACATGGTGACACTTCGGAATTGTTCCCTTTAAAGTGATAGGGTTTAATTTTTGGGGTTGTTGAATATTATTTCGGGGTGGAGAAATTAACCTGTAGTTTTATGAAGGAGTCTTGTGTGTCTATTTTCAATTGGAATATTTTATAACAGTTTTGCATGGTGACACTTTGAAATTGTTTCGTTAAAAGTGATAGGGTTTAATTTTGGGGGTTGTTGAATATTATTTTGGGGTGAGAACATAACCTAGAGTTAAATAAAGGTGTCTTGTGTGTCTATTCCCAATTTAAATATTTTATGACAGTTTTACATGGTGACACTTTGCAATTGTTTCGCTAAAAGTGATAGGGGTTAGTTTTGTGGGTTGCTGAATATTATTTCGGGGTTGAGAACATAACCTGGAGTTTTATGAATGTGTCTTGTGCGTCTATTTTCAATTGGAATACTTTATGACAGTTTTACATGATGACACTTTGGAATTGTTTCGTTAAAAGTGATAGGGGTTAATTTTGGTGGTTGTTGAATGTTATTTCAGGATTCAGAACATAACCTCGCGTCTTACGTAGGCACCTTGTGTGTCTATTTTCAATTTAAAACTTTTATGACAGTTTTGCATGAAGACACTTTGAAATTGTTTACTTAAAAGTGATAGGGGTTAATTTTAGGGGCTGTGAAATGTTATTTCAGGGTTGAGAACGTAACCTGGAGTTTCAAATAGGCGCCTTGTGTTTCCATTTTCAATTTAAATATTTTATGACAGTTTTACATGAAGATACTTTGAAATTGTTTCGTTAAAAGTGATAAGGGTTAATTTTGTTGGTTGTTGAATTTTATTTCAGGGTTCAGAACATAACTTCGCGATTCATATAGCTGCCTTGTGCGTCTATTTTCAATTTAAATATTTTATGACAGTTTTACATGGTGACACTTTGGAATTGTTTCGCTAAAAGTGATAGGGGTTAATTTTAGGGGTTGTTAAATGTTATTTCAGGTTTGAGAACATAACCTGGAGTTTTATAAAGGTGTCTTGTGTGTCAATTTTTAATTTTTTTATTTTATGACAGTTTTACGTGGTGACACTTTGGGATTGTTTCGTTAAAAGTGATAGGGTTTAATTTTGGCGGTTGTTGAATATTCTTTTGGGGAGAGAACATAACCTCGCGTTTCAAATAGTTGTCTTGTGTGTCTATTTTTAATTTTTTTATTTTATGACAGTTTTACGTGGTGACACTTTGGAATTGTTTCGTTAAAAGCGATAGGGGTTAGTTATGGTGGTTGTTGAAAATTATTTCGGGGTTGAGATCATAACTTGGAGTTTTGTGAAGGTGTCTTGTGTGTCTATATTTAATTTAAATATTTCATGACAGTTTTACATGGTGACACTTCGGAATTGTTCCCTTTAAAGTGATAGGGTTTAATTTTTGGCGTTGTTGAATATTTTTCGGGGTGGAGAACATAACCTGTAGTTTCAAGAAGGAGTCTTGTGTGTCTATTTTCAATTGAAATATTTTATGACAGTTTTGCATGGTGACACTTTGAAATTGTTTAGTTAAAAGTGATAGGGTTTAATTCTGGGGGTTGTTGAATATTATTTTGGGGTGAGAACTTAACGTAGAGTTAAATAAAGGTGCCTTGTGTGCCTATTTTCAATTTAAATATTTTATGACAGTTTTACATGCAGAAACTTTGGAATTGTTTCGTCAAAAGTAATAGGGGTTGATTTTTGGGTTTGCTGAATTTTATTTCGGGGACGAGAACATAACCTGCCTTTTCATATAGGTGCTTTGTGTATCTATTTTCAATTTAAATATTTTACGACAGTTTTACATGCAGACAAATTGAAATTGTTGCGTTAAAAGTGATAGGGGTTGATTTTTGTGGTTTTTGAATATGATTTCGGGGTTGAGAACATAACCTGGAGCTTTACAAAGGTGTCTTGTGTGTCTATTTTCAATTTAAATATTTTATGACAGTTTTACATGGTGGCACTTTGGAATTGTTTCGTTAAAAGTGATAGGGTTTAATTTTGGTATAGTTTGAATATTATTTCAGGGTTGAGAACATAACCTCGCGCTTTATAAAGGTGTCTTGTGTGTCTATTTTCGATTGGGATATTTTGTGACAGTTTTACATGTTGACACTTTGGAATTGTTTCGTTAAAAGTGATAGGGTTTAATTTTCGTGGTTGTTGAATATTATTTCAGGGTTCAGAACATAACCTCGCACTTCATATAGGTGCCTTGTGTGTCTATTTTCAATTTAAAACGTTTATGCCAGTTTTATATGAAGACACTTTGAAATTGTTTACTTAAAAGTGATAGGGGTTAATCTTAGGGGTTGTCAAATGTTATTTCAGGGTTGAGAACATAACCTGGAGTTTCAAATAGGTGCCCTGTGTTTCCATTTTCAATTTAAATATTTTATGACAGTTTTACACAGAGACACTTTGAACTTGTTTGGATAAAAGTGATAGGGGTCGTTTTTTGGGGTTGTTGAATATCATTTCGGGGATGAAAATATGAGCTTGAGTTTCACAAAGGTGCCTTGGGTGTCTATTTACAATTTAAAAGTGACATGACTGTTTTGCATGGATGCAATTTGGAATTGTTCCGTTAAAAGTGATAGGAGTTAATCTTGTTAGTTGATGAATATTATTTCAGGGTTGAGAACATAACCTAGAGTTTTATAAAGGTGTCTTGTGTGTCTATTTCCAATTTAAATATTTTATGACAGTTTTACATGGTGACACATTGAATTGTTTCGCTAAAAGTGATAGGGGTTAATTTTGGTGGTTGTTGAATATTATTTCAGGGTTGAGAACATAACCTCGCGTTTCGTATACGTGCCTTGAGTTTCTGTTTTCAAATTAAATATTTTATGACAATTTTACATGGTGACACTTCGGAATTGTTCCCTTTAAAGTGATATGGGTTAATTTTTGGGTTTCTTGAATAATATTTCGGGATTCAAAACATAACCTGTAGTTTCATAAAGGTGTCTTGTATGTCTATTTTCAATTTAAATATTTTATGACAGTTTTACATGCTGACACTTCGAAATTGTTTCGTTAAAAGTGACAGGGGTCAATTTTGGTGGTTGCTGAATATTATTTCAGGGTTGAGAACATAACCTCGCGTTTCATATACGTGCCCTGTGCGTCTATTTTCAATTTAAAAATTTTATGACAGTTTTACATGGTGACACTTTGGAATTGTTTCGTTAAAAATGATAGGCGTTGATTTTTGTGGTTGTTGAATATCATTTAGGGGATGCGAACATAAGCTGGAGTTTCATTAAGGTGGCTTGGGTGTCTATTTTCGACTTAAATAATTTTACGACAGTTTTACATGGAGACACTCATGAATTGTTTCGCTAAAATTGATAGGGGTTAATTTTGGGGGTTGTTGAATATTATTTCGGGGTTGAGAACATAACGTGAAGTTTTATGAAGGTGTCTTGTGTTTCTATTTTCAACTTAAAAATTTTACGACAGTTTTTCATGGTGACACTTTGGAATTGTTTCGTTAAAAGTGATAAGGGTTAATTTTGGTGGTTGTTGAATATTATTTCAGGGTTGAGAACATAACCTCGCGTTTTGTATAAGTGCCTTGTGTGTATATTTTCAATTTAAAACTTTTATGACAGTTTTACATAAAGACACTTTGAAATTGTTTCTTTAAAAGTGATAGTGGTTACTTTTAGGGGTTGTTAAATGTTATTTTAGGGTTGAGAACATAACCTGGAGTTTCAAATAGGTGCCTTGTGTTTCTACTTTCAATTTAAATATTTTATGACAGTTTGACATGAAGACACTTTGGAATTGTTTCGTTAAAAGTGATAGGGGTTTATTTTGGGGGTCGTTGAATATTATCTTGGGGTTGAGAACATAACCTGGAGTTTTATCAAGGTGTCTTGAGTGTCTATTTCCAATTTAAATATTTTATGACAGTTTTACATAGAAACACTTTGGAATCGTTTCGTTAACAGTGATAGCGGGTAATTTCAGGGGTTGTTGAATGTTGTTTCGGTGTTGAGAACATGACCTGAAGTTTTATAAGGGTGCCTTGTGTAAGTTTTTTTTTTATTTAAAAATTTTATGACAGTTTTACACAGAGACACTTTGGAGTTGTTTCGTTAAAAGTGATAGGGGTTGATTTTTTGGGTTGTTGAATATCATTTCGGGGATGAGAATATAAGCTTGAGTTTCACAAAGGTTTCTTGGGTGTCTTATTTTCGATTTGAATAATTCTGTGACAGTTGAGCATGGAGACACTTTGAGATTGTTAAGTTAAAAGTGATAGGGGTTGATTTTGGGACTTCTTGAATATTATTTTGGGTTTGAGGACATAACCTGGAGTTTTATAAAGGTGTCTTGTGTGTCTATTTTCAATTTGAATATTTTATGACAGTTTTACGTGGTGATACTTTGGAATTGTTTCGTTAAGAGCGATAGGGGTTAATTTTCGTGGTTGTTTAATATGATTTTGAGGTTGAGAACATTACCTGGAGTTTCATAAATGTGTCTTGTGTGTCTATTTTCAATTTAAATATTTTAAGATAGTTTTACATGGAGAAACTTTGAAAATGTTTCGCTAGAAGTGATAGGGGTTAATTTTAGGGGTCGTTGAATATTGTTTTAGCGTTGACAACATAACCCGGAGTTTTATGAAGGTGTCTTGTGTGTCTATTTTTAATTTAAATATTTTATGACAGTTTTACATGGTGACACTCTGGAATTGTTTCGTTAAAAGCGATAGGGGTTAATTTTGGTGGTTGTTGAATATCATTTCGGGGTTGACAACATAACCTGGAGTTTTATAAAGGTGTCGTGTGTCTATTTTCAATTGGAATATTTTATGACACTTTTACATGGTGATACATTGGAATTGTTTCGTTAAAAGTGATAGGGGTTAATTTTGTTGGTTGTTGAATATTATTTCGGGGTTGGGAACATAACGCGGAGTTTTATGAAGGTGTCTTGTGTGTCTATGTTCAATTGAAATATTTTATGACAATTTTACATGGTGACACTTTGGAATTATTTCGCTAAAAGTGATGGGATTAATTGTGGGGGTTGTTGAATATTATTTCGGGGTTGAGAACATAACCTGGAGTTTCATAAATGTGCCTTGTGTGTTTATTTTTAATTTATATATTTTATTATAGTTTTACATGGTGACACTTGGGAATTGTTTCCTTTAAAGTGATAGGGGTTAATTTTGTGGGTTGCAGAATATTATTTTGGGGTTTGGAACATAACCCAGAGTTTTATAAAGGTGTCTTGTGTGTCTATTTTCAATTGGAATATTTTATCACACTTTTACATGGTGACACTTTGGAATTGTTTCTTTGAAAGTGATAGGGGTTAATTTTGGGGGTTGCTGAATATTATTTTTGGGTTGAGAACATCACCTGGATTTTTATAAAGGTGTCTCGTGTGTCTATCTTCAATTGATATATTTTATGACAGTTTTACATGGTGACACTTTGGAATTGTTTCGTTAAATGTAATAGGGGTTAATTTTGGTGGTTGTTGAATGTTATTTCAGGGTTGAGAACATAATCTCGCCTTTCAAATAGGTGCCTTGTGTCTCCATTTTCAATTTAAATATTTTATGACAGTTTTACATGGAGACACTTTGGAATTGTTTCGTTAAAAGTGACAGGGGTTGATTTTTGGGGTCGTTGAATATTATTTCGAGGATGAGAACATGACCTCGCGTTTCACGTAGGTGCCTTGTGCGTCTATTCTCAATTCAAATATTTTATGACAATTTTACATAGAGACACTTTGGAATTGTTTCGTTAAAAGTGATAGGGGTTAATTTCAGGAGTTGTTAAATGTTGTTTCGGTGTTGAGGTCATGACCTGAAGTTTTAAAAGGGTGCCTTGTGTAAGTTTTTTTTTTCTATTTAAAAATTTTATGACAGTTTTACACACAGACACTTTGGAATTGTTTCGTTAAAAGTGATAGGGGTTCATTTTTGGGGTTGTTGAATATCATTTCGGGGATGAGAATATACGCTTGAGTTTCACAAAGGTGCCTTGGGTGTCTTATTTTCGATTTGAATAATTCTATGACAGTTGAACATGAAGACACTTTGAAATTGTTTCGTTAAAAGTAATAGAAGTTGATTTTGGGGGTTCTTGAATATGATTTTGGGTTTGAGATCATAACCTGGAGTTTTATAAAATTGCCTTGCGTGTTTGTTTACAATTTGAAAGTAACATGACAGTTTTGTATGGAGACAACTTGGAATTGTTCCGTTAAAAGCGATAGGGGTTGATTTTGGGAGTTTTTGAATATTACTGTGGGGTTGAGAACATAATCTTGAGTTTTGTGAACGTGACCTGGGTGGTCATTTTCAGTTTATGAATATTATGGCTGTTTTACGTGTGAATACGTTGTTGAATATTTGTTCGGGTTCGAGAACATAACCTCGCGTTTCATATAGGTGCCTTGTGTGTCTTTTTTCAATTGAAATATTTTATGACAGTTTTACATGGAGACACTTTAGGATTGTTGCGTTAAAAGTTATAGGGGTTAATTTTGGTGGTTGTTGAATATTATTTCGGGGTTGAGAGTATAACCTGAAGTTTTATGAAGGTGTCTTGTGAGTATTTTCAATTGGAATATTTTATGACAGTTTTACATGTTGTCACTTTGGAATGGTTTTGTTTAAAGTAATAGGGGTTAATTTTGGTGGCTGCTGAATGTTATTTCAGGGTTCAGAACATAATCTCGCGTTTCATGTAGGTGCCTTGTCTGTCTATTTCCAATTTAAATATTTTATGACAGTTTTACATGGTGACACTTTGGAATTGTTTCGTTAAAAGTGATATGGGTTAATTTTAGGGATTGTTGAATATTGTTTCGGTGTTGAAAACATGACCTTGATTTTTATAAGGGTGCCTTGTGTATGTTTTTTTTCAATTAAAAAATTTTATGTTAGTTTTGCATGGAGACACTTTTCAATTGTTTCATTAAAAGTGATAGGGGTTAATTTTGTTGGTTGCTGTATATTATTTCAGGGTTGAGAACATAACCTGGAGTCTTATAAAGGTTTCTTATGTGTCCTTCTTCAATTTAAATATTTTATGAAAATTTTACATGGAGACATATCATCTCCTGACTTATCTTTTAAAACACAGTATAAAGAGAACAGGAGATTTATTAAATACACTTAACTTCTTCAAGAAAGTGTGATTAGCTGATACACCTGTGCATTGGGATCAGATATCTTATAACACATCAAATACACTAAAATCTTATACAATGTTGCAATCCCTTCTGGAAACATCTACTCAGAGTTAGTTAAACAGATGTATGATTTTACCAAGTTTCATTTGGAACTGCAGACTACCCTACCGGCAGAAAATCACTCAAGATTGTCAGAGAGAAAGTCAGGCCTGTTTCTGGCTATTTTCAGGCTCGATTTGAATGATTTCGTCTCAAGAAAAAGTCCTAAGAGATTTGAGTCCCTTTTTACGACTTAATTTATGGCAGCCGAACCTTGAGGATGCCCAAGTACGAAAGGCTGTTAGGATATTTTGGTTCTCGTTATCATAAATCCTTCGTAAAACTAATCCCTTTTAACACTTCAAAAATTATTATTCATTTATTTACATGCATGTATTTATATGCGACAACCTATATATTTATATTTATATGCGGTATTCCTCTGGTGGAAAATCTAGAGATGCTATCCATTTATACGTATCACGTACAGTTTACGAGATACATACAAAATGTAATATATTTAAAATTTTTTAAAGCAAATTTTAGATATATGTAATTGTGAAAATCCATAGATTCTGATATTTTAACTTTCGAATCTCTAATTTGGAAATTGAAAAAAAAATTATATTTGAAACTCTGACATCTGGCCGCTTATATTTTACAAGAATCCTTTCTACCTGGTTCACACCTCGGTTCACACGCCAGATGCTGAGTTGGTCGAGGCATCCTTTGTATAGTTCCTTTGCTTTTTGGAAAAATTTCGATTCTATGTATTTACAAAACCGAGTTTATGATCCTTCAAAAAATTTATGAGGGCTACCGGGATCTTTAAAATGCTAGCTAGGTACTTACATAGAGGAACCTCTGAAGCTCCTCTGGGTCTAAGAATTTTTAATGAATTTCCAGAGAATATGTATCGGTAGGGATACGTTTTAAATCGTAAAAATTTTTAGATTCCGAATTTGGATGTCTTACGCTGTTAACTTTAAAATTGAAAAACAAATCTATTTCTAAATTCTAATCTGAAAGCTTAACAAAGGACCCTCACCGAGTCGCGGTTACTCTTTCGAGATAGCCTCACTGCTTGTTATTTATGATCGAAATTCTATTTGAATTTCGAAAAACACATTTACAAGCCCTCAGCCCATTTAAACAAGCTACCCTGACCTTTAAAAATGTTACCTGAGTGCCTGCGGAGAATCTTCTCAGAAGCTTCTCAGAGCCTGAGAATCTTTGGTGAATATCCTGAGATCTCTTTCGGTAGGGTACATAAAAATATGTAAATATAAATGAAAATTCCAGGACCAGTGGCAAGTCAAAATTTTGAGGTGGAATTTACGAACATTTATTCAAATTGTAATCCAATTGTATACAAAGTGCAGTCAAGTAATCAATAAATTGCAGCGGAGTGTGACCGAGGGTGTAAGGGGAGGTACATGGGGTTTAGAATGGATTTTTGTAATACTTGTGACTGCGCGATACACTCTTGAGGTATTGGGGACAGTTACACAGTTACACAGAGGGCGTCCACGATGGTCACTCGTGGTGTGCGGCTCGGTCTCGATATTAGTGGCTTGATTTTAATATGCGAAATTGAATGTGAAATTTCAACTGTGATTTTATAAGCGGAAGTGGACTTTCTGGAATCTTTGGAACGATCTATGTCGGGTCACTCACATTGGCGTCACAACCCTCATGATTGGAAACGGTTTCTGATGTCTTCTATCTTCGCAACTACTTCTCGCTCTTTGCGAGGTGGGTGCGGTTGAAATGCTTGTCACTCGGATCTGCTGAATATGAAGAACTTCATGTTGCCCTCAGACTTTGTTTGTGACCTTTCTGTGGAACGTGCTCGTTTTTAAAACAAACTTGTATTCCGAAATGTTTTCTATGTATGCAGTTATGGCTATTTACTAAATAGCACGAGGCCACATTGCAATTAATTCTTTTAGAAGGACTCTTCTGCGAAAAAAGTGTTGTAGGAATTTCTATGGAGTCGTTCTTCGCGCTATTTGTGCCTAGATTCGATTTCGCATTAACTCGGTTCATATCGAACTTGGCATAAGGTGGTTTTTCGGATCACTGACTTATTTTATGTCAAAAATAAAAAATGGCAGGACCAATATGACGGCCATAATTTGAAGGTTTTTATACATTTAAATGAAGCTTGATATCCGGGGGTCTCTGGTCTGTCCTAGTCAAAAATATAGACCTTAACTTTTCAAACGCTGTTTTTGGAAATGATAGTACAGCCCAATGTTCTAAAAATCTTTCAGATTTAAATATATTTAGTTTTTATAAACATCAGACGACTATAATAATTTTTATAAACTTTGCAACATAACTTTAAATTTTGTTGAGCGTGTAGAAACTTTATCGCACTCAAAATTTACATTTTAAAAATCAAGAAGACTTCAGCGATTAATTCGGGGTGTGGCCACTGGAAGTGCTAGAATCTAATCATTTTTTAAAATAAACTCTGTGTCTCGGCATTCTTCTGGCACGCGAGTATGACTTCGAGGTTACGAACCACTGATGGTTTCGCACCTCCGAGTGCACCGATGACAAAGACAATCATTTTAACCGAATATTCTTTGTACACTCCCCGCAGCTCCCCTATAAGGTCCCAATACCTCTCCCCCTTTTCCTTCTCCTTGACTGTGATGTTGGCGTCGACCGGAGTCGAGAATTCGATCACAAACATCGTTTGTTCCTCTTTGTCAAGGAGTAGAATGTCAGGTCTCGAGTGTACAACTTTTAGCCTGGAGTCGAAGTTCCAGTAAATTTTGCACAACTCGTTCTCGACAATTGTCTCTATCTCTCTGGAAAAGTTCGGCAGAGCAGGGTCGCGGTTAACACCATGAAAGCGACAAAGATGGTAATAAAGCACTCTTAGGGCCGCATTGTGTCTGTGGAGATACGGTTCCGCAGCTTTGTACAGGAACGCTCCTTTGCCAATCATCTCGCGGTTCCTGACCTTTGTCAAGAGAGGATCTCTCCCATTTTCGACGATGTGAACTGTACCCAAGATAATTCCGTCATCAAAACACTAAATATTTAGGAGTACGCGTCCACAAATACGGCGTGGGATGTATAAGCGCGGAGCAGACGAGTTGATATGCAAGCTCTTCTGCATATGCATGATCTTACGTGTGACGATATCGAGGGCCGTAAGCACGTGCTTCGTTCATGGAACCACCCCAAATGAATAGAGTAGAATCGGGACGACAAGAATGTTAGTTGCAGATACCTTGTTCAACTCTGACAGATTGGAAGACCAAAGCTGTCGAAGGAGACGCTTGTATCTTGTACCCCTTGACGATCTTTAGAACATCCTTGAAATGCTGTGTCCCAGAAGCATAGATCTTCAAGTCATCCATATAAAATATATGAGTAAATTTATGCTTCTGATTATTAGGTCCTCCGCATAGGTACCCACGAGAATTGCGTAGTGCGAGAGATAGTGGAAAAAGTGTGATGCAAAAAAGAAGAGGGCTCATGGTGTCACCCTAAAAGACACCCTTCTGGAAGTTGACACTGTTAGTTGTAACACGACGTTTTCCAGGTGGGATAGTAAATCTGGTTTTCCAAAGGGGCATCAATCTCTCGATGCATCCAACTATGTGTGGATGAACCTTTAAGCTTTCCAACAGACAGATGATAAGTCTATGGAAGGTTGACTCGAAGGCTTTCTGCTGATCAAACCAGGCCATCGACAGATTGCGATTGTAGGCTGCAGCGTCTTTGCAAACGCTTCTGGCGATCAGCAGGTTTTCCCCACAGCTTGCTACGCCTCTTTTTGATCCACGTTGTTCGTAGATCCCTTTCCACGCAGGTCCGATCGTCCGAACAATCCTGTCGTTCAGTATAGCTGTCAAAATCTTATACAGCGTGTTCGGACAAATTATTGGCCTGCGGTTCCGTGAGTTGGACAAGTCGCCTTTCTTCGGTAGGAGTACCGTGCGTCCTAACACCAGCCACTGCGGAATAGGCGTCTCCGACTTTAAATATGAGGTGAAGATCCGGGCCAGATGTTGGTGTGTAGAAGTGAACTTCTTCCACCAGAA
>JAUMHM010031227.1:0-16116 GCA_032362435.1 Melikaiella ostensackeni
GATATTGTTACTATAATAACACGCAATTAATTCAAAATGATTGATATTAGTGTTCAATCAATAAATAAACATTCGTGGAACATAACCTTATATTTTATTATAAATTAATAAATTGTTATTAACAATTGTATTGTTATAAACAATGGTAGCTGATTTTCTAGTGGTTTTGGATATTTATTAAGCGATTTTCGCTTTTAATCCAATTTAAAGTAACATAAAAACATATGAAGACAGAACGGAATATATTTCTTATTGTTATAAACAAATATTATAAACAAAGGCGCAGTTTGAGCAATTTTTGAGTGTTTAACGTACTTTTTTTTTAAAAAAAAAACGTGCTTTGACGTGGCAGTGATCTGATCCAGTCATAGCTAGTGAAAGAAATTCCGCCAAAAAATCAGGATCGAAACTAGACTCAAAAGTTCAGGAACTGTTAGTTAAAGAAAACTAAGATTCTTTTGATATTTATCCTACAATAACACAAAACTGTATTAATGTAATGTTGGTAAGTCCAGCAGAGCACGTTTCAAAAGAAAAGTACCTCAAACACTAAAAAATTGCTCAAACTACACATTTATTTATAAAACTTATTTATAACAATCACATTTATCATGAAATGGCAATATAATTGAGAAAAGGATCACTAGAAAGACTAGCAAAGTACGTAAAAAAAAAGTAACTAAAACTCTTTAAAATTGCTCAAACTGTGCATTCGTTTATTTATTGATTGAACACTAATACCAATCATTTTGAATTAATTGCGTGTTATTATAGTAACAATATCCTAAATTTTACGATTTTCGCCAACTTTGTGTATAAATAAAGTTAACAATAATTTCTTTAAAAGAATCGGCCTCGAGGGATCTCTTAAGAATTTAGTTAGCTTTAATTTCCAGAAGAAAAAAATTTTAATCGGTTAAAAATTGTAGCCGGAATCGTATTTTGAACATTTTTTCGTCATTTTGCTCCACTGTGAAGCGCCCATCCAGAAGGGTTTCGTAGGCGAACGTGTATTTTTTATATATTATATTTCATGTACTGTTTTCAAAAAACGAAAAATATAACATAGCAAATTTTTTATTGCATATCTGAATGCCAAGAGCTTCAATTTAAAACATCCCGGAAGAAAATCGGTCGAAAATGAAAGTTTTCAGCGTAGTGGTCTGAAAAATCAAATTTTCTTATTTTTTTATTTTTCAAACAGTGTTTTCAAAAAATAAAGAATATAACATAGCAAACTTTATGTTTCATTGCATAATTGCATGATAAGAGCTTCAATTTGAGCCACCCTGAAGAAAAACGATCTGAAAAAAAAGCTTTCAGCATAGGGGTCATAAAAACCAAACATTCTCATTTTCCCTAGTTTTTAACCATTGTAACATAGCCTATTAAGTCGTTAATAAAGTCGTTCAAATATCCCCCCTCCCCATGTGGCACTTCTCCTCATTTCCCTAATCCCTCCTCTCACTTCTCCTCCCTTCTCCTCATTTCTCATCATTCCCCCTTCCTTCCCCTCATCCCCCTCTCCACACTTCCTTCCATTTTCCCTTACTTCCCCTCACTTCCCCATTTTTATACGACGGAGAGACACCCGACCGAAACCATAATTCAGACAAATGATTTTTTTGAAGAATGAGAAAAATCTACCTCAAGCCTCCCTTACTTTATTCTTTATCGCAACTATAAAACAAAATATAAAAAATAAAATAAATCAAATAAATAAAATAAATCAATTAAAACAAATTTTCCAAATTTTTATTAGTTTTCAACCATAGATAACAAAATACCAACGCTGTGATGCAGCAAGTTTTATTTTCTGTCCCAATTCTGCATGTCAAGAGCTTCATTTTGAGCCGTCCCACAGTGGTCAAAATCAGGAATTTACTTATCAAAGAAGTCTGCAGCCTTCAAATTACATCCGACTTACAATTTTTTTTTCAAATTACAATTGAATAAATTGTTAAAAGACCTTTGAGACGGGATTTTTAAGTTTGGCTTTGTTTACATTTATTTGACGCAAAGTGTGGTAAAAAGGGCAATTTTGCAGTTTTTGTTTTTTTTCTTTTCAGGAACGATTGTCAAATTTCACAAAACGTCTTAAATTTATACGGGGGCACTCCCGGAATACGAATAATTTGCATAATAATCAACTTAATTGTTATAAACAAATTAAGTCAACAAATAAACAACGGAGGGGTTTGATGAAGGAAAAATTTTTTTTCGGACTTGAATTGATGAATTTTATCTTTGACGCAACATTGAGTGATAAACATATCTGAAATATATAAAATTATTATTGTTATAAACAATTACCATTAAAAAATTAATAGATTCTCAGTTTTCTAAAACATTCACCCCTCTTTCAGTTTCATTGCTTAATATGCTTAAAGAAGTTGCAGATCCTCATTATCAGTTGGCAAAATATGATAACAATTATTTTTATAAACAAATTGGATTAACAAAAGCAAATTTTTGTCATTTTCGCGCAGAATCTATGGCTTTTCTCACGCGATTCTGCCTCTAAATGCGTGAACGGAGAGGTTCAACTACAGAAAATTGATAAGTATTAACAATTGTCATTTTTGATAAACAAACCGGATAAACAAAAGCAAAATTTTGTCATTTTCGCGTAGAATCTTTGGTTTTCGTTATGAGAGTCTGCCTCTAAATGCGTAAACAGAAAGGACCAACTACAGCAAATGGATGAGTATTAACATTTTTGTATTAACTATTTTGTCTTTTTCATAAACAAGCTGGATAAACAGAAGCAAAATTTTGGCATTTCCGCACAGAATCTCTGGTTGTTTCACGCGAGTCTGCTTCTAAATGCGTCAACGGAGAGGTCCAACTACAGAAAATTGATGAGTTTTAACAATTGCCATTTTTCATAAACAAACTGGATAAACAAACGCAAAATTTTTTCATTTTCGCGTAGAATCTTTGGTTTTCGTTATGAGAGTCTGCCTCTAAATGCGTTAACAGAAAGGATCAACTACAGCAAATGGATGAGTATTAACATTTTTGTATTAACTAATTTGTCTTTTTCATAAACAAACTGGATAAACAGAAGCAAAATTTTGGCATTTTCGCACAGTATCTTTGGTTTTTTCACGCGAGTCTGCCTCTCAATGCGTTAAGGGAGAGGCCCAACTACAAGAAATTAATGAGTATCAACAATTGTCATTTTTTGTAAACAAACTGGATAAAAAAAAACTTGGCATCTTCGCCCAGAATCTTTGGTTTTTTTACGAAAATCTGCTTCTAAATGCACTAACGGAGAGGTCCAATTACAGGAAAATTGATGAGTATTACTAATTGTCATTTTTGTAAGCAAACTGGATAAACAAAAGCAAAATTTTGTCATTCTCGCGCAGAATCTTTGGTTTTCGTTACGAGAGTCTGCCTTTAAATGCACTAACTGAAAAGCCCAAGTACAGAAAATGAATTGTTATTAACAATTGTCTTTTTTATAAACAAACTAGATAAACAAAAGCGAAATTTTGTCATTCTCGCGCAGAATCTTTGGTTTTCGTTACGAGAGTCTGCCTTTAAATGCACTAACAGAAAAGCCCAAGTACAGAAAATGAATTGTTATTAACAATTATCTTTTTTATAAACAAACTAGATAAACAAAAGCGAAATTTTGGCATTTTCGCACAGAATCTTTGGTTTTTTACGCGTGTCTGCCTCTAAATGCATTAGCGGAGAGGCCCAACTACAGGAAATTAATGTTTATCAACAATTATCATTTTTTGTAAACAAACTGAATAGAAAAAAACAATTGGCATCTTCGAGCAGAATCTTTGGTTTTTTCAAGCGAGCCTGCCTCAAAATTCGTTAACGAAGAAGCCCAACTACAGGAAAATTGATAAGTATTACCAATCGTCAATTTTGTAAAAAAACTGGATAATCAAACGCGAAATTTTGTCATTTTCGGGCAGAATCTTTGATTCCTTTACACGTGTCTGCCTCTAAATGCATTAGCGGAGAGGCCCAACTACAGGAAATTAATGATTATCAACAATTGTCATTTTCTGTAAATAAACTGAATAGAAAAAGAAATTTGGCATCTTCGCGCAGAATCTTTGGTTTTTTCAAGCGAGTCTGTCTCAAAATTCGTTGACGAAGAGGCCCAACTACAGGAAAATTGATAAGTATTACCAATCGTCATTTTTTATAATCAAACTAGATAAACAAAAGCAAAATTTTGGCATTTTCACACAAAATCTTTGATTTTCGTTACGAGAGTCTGCCTCTAAATGCGTTAACAGAAAGGCCCAACTACAGCAAATGAATGAGTATCAACAATTGTCTTTTTTAAAAAAGAAAATGGATAAACAAAAGCAAAATTTTGTCATTTTTGCGCAGAATCTTTGATTTTTCAAGCGAGTCTGCCTCCAAATGCAGTAACGGAGACGCCCAACTACAGGAAATTAATGAGAATTAACACTTGTCATTTTCTGTAAACAAACTGGATAAACAAAAGCAAAATTTTGTCATTTTCGCGCAGAATCTATGGTTTTTTACGAAATTCTGCCTCTAAATACGTTAACAGAGTGGCCCAACTATAGAAAATGGATGAGTAGTAACAATTGTCATTTTTTGTAAGCAAACTGGATAAACAAAAGCAAAATGTTGTCATTTTCGCGCAGAATCTATGGTTTTTTCACGCGAATCTGCCTCTAAATTAATTGAAAGGCTTAACTACAGATCATTGTTAATTAATAGCAATTTTCATGGTTAAAAACAGCAAGGCGTTTTTTGTATTAAGTGTACTTTCAGCCTCAAGAAATATGAAAAAAGAACGAAGAAACAAAAATAATACGAAAAAACAGAAAAGTCGCGAAGAAACAAATGAATGTCGACAATCCTTTAGCGACTGCCGACATATTAAAAATGGGTTTTTGATTATTATATTTGTTTATAAAAGTGGAGGATTCAAATTCCATACATAGAAATGTGCTATTTTATATTTAATTTGCTTATAACAATGGCAATTGTTATTAATTAACAACGTTCTATAGTTAAGCCTCCCCGCTAACGTATTTAGAGGCAGACTCGCGTAAAAAACCCAAAGATTCTACGCAAAAATGACAAAATTTTGATTTTATTCACCCAGTTTGTTTATAAAAAGTGACAACTGTTATGACTTATCAAATTCCTGTAGTTGGGCCGCTTCGCTAACCCATTTAGAGGCCGAGTCGCGTAAAAAAGCCAAAGATTCTGCGCGAAGATGACAAAATTTTGCTTCTGTTTATCAAATTTGTTTACAAAAATAATTGTTATCATATTTTGACAACTGATAATGAGAATTTGCAACTTCTATGAGCACATCAAGCAATGGGACTGAAACAGGGGTGAAATGTGCAGAAAACTGAGAATCTATTAATTTTTTATGATAATTGTAACAATAATAATTTCATATATTGCATACATGTTTAACATACAATGTTGGGCTAGAGATAAAATATAGCAATTTCAGTCCAAAATAATGTTTTCGTTCATCAAACCACTCTGTTGTTTATTTGTTGACTTAATTTGTTCATAACAATTGAGTTGATTATTATGCAAATTATTTGTATCCTGAGAGTACTCCTGCATAGATTTAAGACGTTTTGTGATATTTGACAATCGTTCCTGATGAGAAAAAAAACTGCAAAATTGCCCTTTCTACCACACTTTGCTTTAAATAAATGAATATAAAGACAGTGGTGCAATCAACCAATTTTTTTCTTTTTTTCAACCCCTTTTTCAAAAAACAAAAAATGTTAAATAGCCAATTTTATTCTTTATTGCGTATCTACATATCAACATCGTTAATTTGAGTCACTTTCGAAGAAAATTGGACTAAAAGAAAAGCCTCCAGCATAGTGGTCTAAAAAATCACGTGTCATAATTTTTTATTTTACAACCACTGTTTTCAGAAAACGAACAAGCTAATAAAGAAAAATAAAAAATATAGCAAATTCGATTTTTATTATATATTTCCATGCCAAGAGCTTCAGTTGGAACCATCTCCAAAGAAAATCGGACTAAAAGAAAAGCTTCCAGCATAGAGGTATAAAAAAACAATTTTCTTACATTTCTGATTTTTCAACCACTGTTTAAAAAAATAAAGAATACATCGCTTATTCTATTTTTCATTGCATATTTATTTGCTAAGAGCTTCAATTTGAGACATCCTCGAAGGAAATCGATCTAAAAGGAAAGCTTCCAACATAGTATTGGTCTTAAAAACCAAATTTTCTCATTTTCCCTAGTCTTTAATCATTCATAACAAACAAGCTCTATAACATAGGAAACTTTATTCTTTATCGTAATTATAAATACCAAGAGCTTCAGTTTGAACCATCTCCAAAGGAAATCGGACTAAAAGAAAAGCTTCCAGCATAGTAATGTGAAAAAACAATTTTCTTACTAAGTTGAGCCATCCTCGAAGAAAATCGGTCTAAAAGGAAAGCTTCTAACATAGAATTGGTCTTAAAAACCAAATTTTCTTATTTTTCTTAGTTTTTAACCAATAATAACAAAAAAAGCTCCCTCACATGGCAAATTTTATTCTCTATCACCATTATGTATATCAAGAGCTTTAATTTGAACCGCACCGAAGAAAATCAGACTAAAAGAAAAGTTTCCAGCATAGTGGTCTTCTCTCCCCTACATTTCCTCAATTCCTTTCCCTGCACATTAAAATGATTTTTGGCATAAAATTGGGAATATCTGTAAGTAGACAATTTTTCCCAGAGATCTTATTATTTTTCTACACTTGGTAGTGGACGACTATGGATTGAATGCAAAACCTCAGGGTCGTACCTGTAATAGTTTTTTTTATAGGCGTGCCGATAGACGAACGGATAACTGAACCATTTTATAAGGGTTTCGCCTACGAAACCTGTCTGAAAGGAATAAAGTAAGCATTAAGTAACTAATTTTTTAATCCCGAGTATCTAAATTGAACGGATTTTTTCTATCAACAAGAAAATGTTTTTGGTAAAATTTCACAATGTTAAAAAAAAACTCTCCAGAACTAAATTATATTTTTATAACAATTAGTGAAAGTAGGCGGCAGGCGCCTACATAAAAGGGTTTCGTAGCCTATTAAGTCGTAAATAAAGTCGTTTAAATCTCCCCACTCTCACTCCCTGCACTTCCCCTCAAACCCTCTCCAAGAACTTCCTCTTTCCTCACCTCTTTCTCATTCTCCTCATTATCCCTCATTTCCCCTATTCAACACTTACTTCTTCTTACTTCCCCTCATTTCCGTTTACTGCCCCTTCTATTACTCACACCCTATCATTCCACCCTCCTCGCTTGCCCTCACTTCCCCTCACTACCATTCATTTTTCCTCACTTCTCCTTAGCTCCCCCCCTCACTTCTCCTTATCGATCATCCCCTCACTTCCCAAACCTTCCCTCGTTTCCCTTCTCTACCCCTTTTTTATACGACGGACAGACACTTGACCGTAAACATAAGGGTTTCTGCCCGGGGCTACGAAACCCTAAAAATTGATGAAACTGCAGAGTTTACGAAAAAAATATTAACTCAATTTCACAAAAAACTCATTTTCTACATTAAATCTTTAAAAAATATATAAATCACCTGTTATTTTTCGTGAACAACAAATTTCATCGATAAACCATTTGCTAAAATGATATTCATTTTAATTAAATATTTATGTTTTATAAAGTTAATCTCTCTTATATTTAAATTACTTTTGAAAATATCAAAATTCAAATTGTATCTCGTATCTACCTTTCAAAATTGAACTATTTCATATTGTAGTATTCGAAATGCAGTAATTACAAAATTTAAGAATTTTCAAAACTTCAACTAATTCAAAGCTTTTAAATTTTAAATTGAGCAACTTAACTTCAAAACGTTTGAAACTAAAAAAATAATTTACTTGAATCTGACTAAGATTGAATTATTGGTTCCTCATAGAAAAAGCTTTGTAACAATGAAAATTTTTGAAATTTATTTTTTTACATATCTTGGCATAATTCGACCTCAGGAGTCCGAAAATAAGGATTAAAAAAATGTGTGTGTGTGTGAACAATATACTTTTTATGATAACTTGAAAACAAGTAGAGCTCGGATAATGAAATTTGGAGGGATTATAGTTCTAAATAATGCCCATTATTTATCAAGGCTAGAGCCGGATCAGATAGGAATAAATATTTTTTGCGATATTATAACTTTCTCAGAAATCGTTTTACTTGTGAATTTTTGCATTTTTGATTATATTGGAGAAAAAAATTATACGTTGATTTTAATGAAATACATCCTTTTAGCAAAAAGGGTTGAGGTTCTTCATTCAATAAAGTGAGAATGACAAAAAATGAATTTGAAAAAATCGAAATTTAAAAAATTTTTTATCACAGTAGTGATAGTAATACCAGGCTCTGTAAAACGAATTTTCACAAACGCGGAATGGTATTTAGTTGATATAATTCAATAGAATGTTTATAGCTCTCTCCATACAAAAAATTTCATCTTTAAGAATCTTTGAAGTTACTAATTTTTCGTTTATAAGTAATTTTTTTTTAATATTAGGAATATAGCAACATAATGTGCACCATATATGTTCATCCTTTATAATAACAAAAATATAAATTTGTACAAAATACAGATAATTAATATTATGTATTCGTACTCGAAATGGTTCACACAGCCCTGACTGTTAACATCATAGAAATTCTTGGAATGGCGTCACGGTCATCGGAGGCCATACCCAAGACCGTCTCTAAATCGAGGTTCCAGTATATATCTAAAAATCTTTTACGGCTAATGAAAAATAAACAATAAAGAATTAAAAAACACAGGCAAAATTGCCTTTTCCTTCCCCTCAGATTCTCTTGAAAATCCAATATCCCCTTCTCCATCCCCTTTGAAAAAGCAAAGTGTTCATGAAATGATGATAATTAAAGATACATCATGTAACAAACGCGCCTAAACTACTTTGCAGCGCTCATCGAAATTTAAACTATTCAGAATGCAACAAATTTTAATTTTAAAAAAAGTTTAAATTTTAACATTTTAAAATTCCTGAATTCCTTTAATAGCAGGATATCAAAACTGTTTTAAAAATAAAATTTATGTGCAGATAGTCATCGTCAAGAGGAAAGAAACGGCGCATGTACAAAGTGTAAATTAGCCTTTGATAGCCGGTCCAAACTTGAGAAAAGTGTCGCACTTACTAAATGTCGCAAGAGCTAAGGCCTACTTTCTTTTTTTAATCATCTCGAGGATAGATGGCTTTTTTATCGCCATCCAAATTATATTCCACCTTCATTCAATTCATCCAACTGGAAACGAGCAACTTAGTCGCTCGCAAAAATCTTCATGGCTTCATGCAGAAATAAAATTTTTATGAAGGTAGGTAAAGTTTTATCCATTTTTTTTCTTTTGCTTCCTCAATTAGAGGGATGTTTGTAGTGATGTAAATTTTCAAATCAACTTTTTCGACATATTTTGATTAAATTCGACCCCAGGAACTCGGAGATGCAATTTTTCATTAAGAGCTATGATCATGAAACTTGGACGAATCTTAGCTCCAATCGATGTCCAGGTCTAATAAGATTTTGAGTTGGATCGGTCTATTAGAAGTGGCTTTTTTGCATTTAGAAAATCAAAAGAAATTACCTTGTTTATATGAGAAAAACTTTTTCGATACTCGAAGAACAACATTACTATATCTGATTTATTTGTCACGCTTTCGAGACGCATTGATCGACCTATTGTTGAACCTTTTATGACCTACTAGTACATTCTAATGAAGTTACAAAAAAATGGTTTAAATTGTTTATATAAGAAAAACTTTGTTGATATTAGGAATACTACAATACTGTATCTGATATATTCGTTTGCGTTTCCGAGACGCGTCGAATGACCTATTGACGAACCTTCCATGATCTCTTATGAATTAGCAACATCGATTTATAAATTTAGAAAATATATTGTTTATCTTGTTTATATAAGGAAAACTTCTCTGATATGTGGAATGCAACAGTACTGTGTATGGTGTATTTGTTTGTGTCTTTGATACGCATCGATTGACCTATTGACGAATCTTCCATGACCTCTTATGATTTAGCAATATCGATTTATAAATTAAAAAAATTTATTGTTTATCTTATTTATATGAGGAAAACTTTTTGAATATTTGGAATACAACAGTACTGTGTATGTTGTGTTTGCTCACGTCTTTGATACGCATCGATTGACCTATTAAAAAACCTTTCATGACCTGACATGACCTCTTATGATTTAGCAATACCGATTTATAAATTTAAAAATATATTGTTTATCTGGTTTATATGAGGAAAACTTTTTCAATTTTTAGAATACAACAGTACTATGTATGGTGTATTTGTTCGCGTCTTTGATACGCGTCGACTGACCTATTGATGAACCCTCCATGACCTCTTATTATTTAGCAATATCGATTTATGAATTTAAAAAATATATTGTTTATCTTGTTTATATGAGGAAAACTTTTTTAATATTTGGAATACAACAATACTCTTTATGGTGTATTTGTTTGCATCTTTGATACGCATCGGTTGACCTATTGACGAACCTTTCATGATTTCTTATGAATTAGCAGCATCGACTTATAAATTTGAAAAATATATTGTTTATCTTGTTTATATGAGGAAATTTTTTTTTAAATATTTGGCATACAACAGTACTGTGTAGGATGTATTTGTGCGCGTCTTTGATACGCATCGATTGACCTATTGACGAACCTTCCATGACCTCTTACGATTTAGCAATATCGATTTATAAATTTAAAAAATATATTGTTTATCCTGTTTATATGAGGAAACCTTTTTTGATATGTGGAATACAACAATACTTTGTATGGTGTATTTGTTTGCGTCTTTGATACGCATCGATTGACCTATTGACGAACCTTCCATGACCTCTTACGATTTAGCAATATCGATTAATAAATTTGAAAAATATATTGTTTATTTCAATTGTATGACGAAAACTTTCTAATATTTGGAATACAAAAGTACCGTATATGATGTGTTTGTTCGCATCTTTGATTCTCATCAATTCACCTATTGAAGAACCTTCCATGACCTTCCATGACCTACCAAAACCATTTTTTAATTTCTTAACGAAATTATTTACCTTGTTTATATAAGAAAAACTTTTTTGATATTGGTGCTAATCGCTTGGAGGTCGCTGAACTTTTTTGAGGGGACCTATAGTTTAAGGTAGAATCCGAACTGTATCTCATGAATTTGCTCGCGACGTCATTGATTGACCTATTCATGAACCTTTCATGACTTTCTATGATCTACCAATAACGTTTTTTTCATTCAAAAAATTTTTTCGAATTGTTCATATCAGGAAAAATTGGTTGAAATTAGAGTTATAAATTTGAAATAAGTCAGATAAGTGTCATAAACGAATATCGAAACTGTCATTTTTTTTAATTTTCTTAGTGTAGAACCTCTCTTTGTGAGGAATCAAAGTGCTCATGAAATAAGCACAAATAAATACATTAATAATGAATACACCCATAGTACTTCGCAGCGGTACTTCTTTTGCTTTAACGACAAAAGCCAAACGCATGCGAACACATGCTCTCAGAGCCTCGGTGGCAAAGGCTTTGCGAATTTTTTAAATTCTTGAAAGTTTAATAATCCTTTTTGCGCATCACAAAAAATAACTTGTGAAATATTCATTCAATATGAGTAGGTCAGGCCGAAGAACCAAAAATTTCAAAAAATTAATAATATTGGCCCACCCTAATACCAATAATGCCGTCCAAACTAAAAAGTTCTGCAAGTGATATTGCTGTTGAGATAGTGTTCTAAAGGGATTAAGTGTTTGGAAAAATTCTCACGAGCATGAGATTATGCTCGAAAATATGCTCGACCTTTATCTGCCTTGAGAAGTTGATGAGCATTTTGAATAAGGATTTAAAAAATCGAATCTTATATTTTTATTAACTTTCAAAGCAAAAATGTCGTCCTGTTTACATTTTATTTCAAATTGTAATCGCCTAAATAGCTAAATTTATTCAAAAACACTCGAATAATATTCACATTATTTAAATTTCGCGGGAAAATGTAACGCCTCAAATCAGGAAAGGCGCTAAATTCAAATTACCAAGGAAGTCGAAGTAATAAAAAACATATTTTTCGCATCAAACAGTACAGGGATCACAGTCCGATCCCTTTTTCACCTAATCCCTTTTTTCCCCTTTTTCCCTTTTTTCCCTTTGTATTAGAAAAATCCCCTGAAATACCTAAAATCGAGAATTCCTATCCATTTCTCCCCTTATCCCGCTTTCTTACAAAGTTTCGGTTCATTTTTTAAGAATCATAAATAGAAGTTCAAGAAATGTAGAAGAATTTAAAGAGAATTCAAAGTATAAATATTGCATTTTCAACGACACAGGTGAATTTTTAATCAAATAGTTGAATTTCCAACCAAAAAGATGAATTTTCAACCATAAAGATTAATTTTCTACCAAAAAAAAGGAAGAAATTTTCGACAAAATACATCAATTTTCAACAAAAATGATGAATGTTCAACCAAAACAATTAGGATTTAACAAATTAGTTCAACTTTTAATCACGTAGTTGAATTTTCAACCAAAAACGGTTTCAGTTTTTAATCGAGAACAGTTTAATTCATCTGGAAAAGACGGATTTCCAACAAAATAGTTGATTTTTCAACCCAGAAAGATTTTTTAGTCAAGAAAGAAAAAAAGAGTCCATCAAATAGGTCAATTTTCCACCAACAAAGATTATTCTGTCAAGAAAGAAAAAAATTCAACCAAATAGTTGAATTCTCTACCAAAATAGTTCAGTTTTCGACTAAAATAGGTCATTTTTCAATAAAAATAGAATACTTAAATTTTCATTTAAAGAAATTAATTTTCAACAAGAAAAAAACGAAATTCCTCAAAATAGTTAAACTTTCAACCAAAGAGGTGAATTTTCAAAAAAAAAAAATTAACAATGTAGTTTAACTTTCAACCAGCTAGTTGAATTTTCTACTAAAAAACATGAATTTGCAACGAAAAATATAATACTGCTGTGCAAAAACTAAACGATAACTACATTTTGGATTTGGTCCCCAATTCACAATTATTTAAGTATACTCGAATGGAAAACAATTGCAAATCCAAAATGAAGTTACCCCTTTCTAAGTTTGCACGGCAGAATAGTTGATATTTCTACCAAAAAAGATTTTAATTTTAAATTGAAAATAGTTGAAACAGATTAATTTTGAACCAAACTGTTGCATTTTTAACCAAAAAAGATTGAATTCATACCAAAAGAGAATAATTTTTAAACCAAAAAGACGAATTTTCAGCAAAACAGTTGAATTTTCAACCCGATTTTATGAATCTTCAACAAAAAAGTTAATTTTCATCCAAATAGTTGAATTTTTTGCCAAAAGGATGACTTTATAAAAAAATGGTTGAATTTTGAACTAAATGATAAAATACTGATGAAAATATATCAAAAACAAATTTAATAGTCTATGGAAACAAAAACAGTAAAGTGGGATTTTCATTTTGTGTTTGTCAGATTATTTCTTTCTAGCTTACTTAGAAAAATACAAATATAAGCATTTTTTAATTACGTTTTTTAAATATTTTTCTATTTTTGATTTTCTCGAACTTTTTTCTGATGAATTTTTATCAGTAGAAAGTGCTGAAGTGTTCAACAGATTTTTTAATGGAAACTAAAAACAAATGTTTAAAACACAAAAATGTCTAGAAAACTTGCAAAAAAAAGCGCTACTGGTAGAAAGCATTTTTGTTTAACATTCACCAGATGATTTTTAATAATAAATGAAATCACTTTTGATCCCAATTTTTCGGAAAAAATCCGTTTTTTTACCTGAAACTGAACTACTGAACCACTGTGATCCCTGACAGTATGTAATTCATATAATTGAAATCAAGTATATGTTTAATTCACTCTAGAATATGTTTGTAACAAATATTTGTATTAATTATGATATATATTTGTTTAAACAATAAATGATTTATATTATTTTAAATGCGATGTAAATGCTCTGTTCGAACAATGCTGAGCATATTCTCGAGAGCATTTTCTCAACATAAATTCTTGGGCATTTAAGAACTCTAGGTTAAGGGTCATTTTTTCATACCAGGCAATGGAACAATCGACCTAAGTGACAACGTCGCGTGCAGATCTTTTTATTTTAGACTTCAGAATAAGCTCAATAATAAATTATGGAAGAACGTGTTTCTTAGGAGAAATCTGAGGGAAATATAAAATTGTATTCCTATGAAAATGTTTTCTGTAGAAGGGTTGACAACTTGTGAAGTCAGGTTTACACTTGTAATGAAATCTCTTGAAGTCAGTGAATTTTTCAGAAATTTCTGAAGTCACTTAAAGTCACTTGAATTCACTTGAAGTCACTTGATTCATTTGGAATCACTTGAATTCTCCTGAAGTTATTTCAAACCTCTTGAAATCTTCTGAATTATCTGAAGTCATTTGAATTCACATGAAGTCACTTGAATTCTACTGAAATCAGTGAATTCTTCAAAAATTTCAGAAGTCTCTTGAAGTCACTTGAAGTAACTTGAATTTACTGTAATTCGCAAGAATTCTTTCAAAGTCACTTGAATCCCCATGAAATCTCCTGAAGTCTCCTGAAATATCTGAAATCTCCTGAAATATCTCAAGTCACTTGAATTCACTTGAAGTCACATGCAATCACATTAAGTCACTTGAATTTTCCTGAAGTCAGTGAATTCTTCAGTAATTTTTGAGGTCACTTAAAGTAACTTGAATTTTCTCTAACACAGCCCCACAAAAAAAAAGTTTTCTGAATCCCGAGCTAAACAACCATACCTATACGTTTTTGGGGTCGCTGAATCCGAATCCACGGTCAGTTTGACCTCATCAGGTCAGGATCACGGTCAAGTGAAGGTCATAATGAGAAAAAACAATTGAATCGGCGTGAAAAACAACTTCAAGACGTTTTTGGGGTCGTTAAATCTGAATCCGGGGTCATTTTCATTCCACCGTGTCGGGATAAAGGTCATCTAAGGTCAAGAATGAGAAATCATGGAATTGGAGGAAACCTCCACTTTTAGACGTTTTTGGGGTCGCTGAATCCAAATACGGGGTTAGTTTGATCCCATGAGTTCAGTATCAAGTTCATGTCAAGGTCAAAAAAAGAGAAAAACCACTTAATCGGAGTAAAACACTTTTTTTGAGACGTTTCTGGGGTCGCTTAATCCGAATCTGGGTTCACTTTTACCTCATCAGGTGAGGATCAGGGTCAAACGAATTTGTCCAAACAGAGTTTTGTTACAATTTCTGAATCCTCACATTGGATTTCGAAAATTATCCCTACATTCACTGTTTCTTATGGTGCCTCACCTTTTCATCCGCAAAACATCTTACGAGCGGTTTCCTTCTACGCATCACTCCGTTTTCATCACTTTCTCTCTTCAATGACCAGCAGTAATCACCTATCATATTTACATCCCATTGACCTTGAAATCTCATTTCCATTGTCTTTATAATATCTTGATGGAACCTTCCCCCTGCTCCTTACAAAAATATGCTAGATTCGTTGGGAAATAATCCATATGTGAGTGTAAATATTGTAACTTGAGGCTCATCAAACATCCTAGTTTTTTAAAATTTGCTATCAATCGAGCCGCTATTTCTTTGTACTTTCCATTTTTATGATTCCCAAGAAAATTTTTGACAACTTCTTTGAAAATGATCCAGGCTGCTTTTTCCTAACCATTCATTGTAGAAATGACGTCACCATCTCTTATTAGTTTGCGTATTTGTGGTCCATCGAAGACACCTTCAGTTATGTTTGCGTAACTAAGAACAATTTCTTCAGCTTAGTAACGCGAAAATAACTGGAGGTGTCTTCGATGGACGACAAATACGCAAACTAATAAGAGATTATGACGTAATTTCTACAATGAATGGCAAGGAAAAAGCAGCCTGGATCAGTTTCAAAGAAGTTGTGAAGAATTTTTTTAGGAAACATAAAAGTGAAGAGTACAAAGAAATAGCGGCTCGAATAATAGCGAATTATAAAAAACTAGGGTGTTTTATGAGCCTTAAGTTACACTA